>JBAMCO010000117.1:3237-15266 GCA_037075125.1 Hirtodrosophila caputudis | reverse complement strand
ACTGCAACAATCTAACATTATCTCGACTAACTAGAATTAACGGCCTCCAAACCGTAAATATTTTGTTTCACCAGGTAAGTTTTTAGTTCCTGGTTTGTGTAATCAATAGATTATAGAAAAAAATTTGCAAGCATTACATATATACTGGCGATATCAGTAATGGTTTAATCTATTACATGTTTCATGTACAACTTGATTGTTTATAAAATGCTCTACGTAACGCTCATTACGGGAGTACAATAAATAGATAAGTTGCCTTATCTACAGGCCAGTGCTTGATAAGAGCTACACTCGCAGAATACGAAGGCCATCAGATTCATGTGGTCGAAATTTAGATAGATGTAGTCATACTACCTAATCAGTAATATTTTTGGTTTGCTCTATGGACTTACCGCATAATTAAGACCCGACAGATCGACATCGCCATTGGTAATCCATTCGTAGAACTCCATTGCATTATCAGTGGGATCGCCCTCACCATAGGTGGCCAGACAAAAGACAGCCAATGAGTTCTCAATATCCTTGAGCTGCAGCAGTTCCTCCATATCACATTCCTCGGGATCAGCTACCATGCCCTTCAGACGATACCTAATACCTTCTTTGGCCAAACGGCCGGCAAATTCCTCGCCAGTGCCCGTTTGTGATCCATAGAAGACAACCAAACTGCGACCGGATGCTTTTAGTTTCTTGATAAACGAGTTATCCGTTGCAGTAGTAGTGCTCACTGTAGTGGGCCTGTCAACATTAGCAAAATGTTAACTCTAAAGCTGTCAACTAACATACTGTTAGATGTACGTACTGTATGGAATAGCTGCGTGCAGGTTCTTCCTCCTTCTTGCGGCCGCGCAAAAAATAAAATGCGGCACCACCGATCAACACTGCCAGCAGCGCTATATCCAGTAATCCCAGAAAGGGCTCGTCTCCACCAGCAACAGCCGCTGCTGCTGCTCCTCCATCCATTGCTGGCTGCTCACTGGCCATAGTTTAAAGTTTGACTGTGTCAAAAGGAATCAAATAAAAAAATAAAAAGCAAAACGTTATGCGTTAGTTTTTGATTTTTGCATACACTTTACACGAGTGCGACAATTCGATGAGAGAGGTGACCGGAGAAGGGGCTATCTATCTATATAATATTATTTACATATCGCACATTGAGCACGCACTTAATGTATGCCACGTAAGACACAGCAGGCAAAGGCAAATGTTCTATGAACATTTCTCTAGTACAGTCTTGGAACTATTTTGCATGCATGCGATCTATATGCTAGACCGGAGGCGCCTGGCAGCAAGCGAGCTTCCGCACTTGTTCTAACGGTATATGTATACGATCACGTCTCACTCTACCTCACTGTCTCTCTCTCTTACTCTCACTCTCTCTGTTTGACATTGACACTGTAATGCGTTTTAAATTACTTTTGCCTTCTCGATTAACACGCCTGTCCGTCCACATATACAACAATTATATTGTCATATAAATTTATTTACGTATTTTTATATACAACGCTGACACGAACTAACCGGTTGACGCAATGTGAATACGGCTTTTATCTTCGCGTCAGTTCAACTTAACAGCGCACTGTTAACTAACAGCCCAAGCCATGTACGGCAATAGTTTTATATGCAAACGCTTATCAAACAGCTGCTGTTAATTATCATACAACAACGACACACAGCAACAATTATCGCAAGATTATACTATATACTATAGCGCAAGTTCCTTGGAAGTGATGAAAATCGTACAAATGTCTAATTCCATATATTTCAAAATAACAAGTTCGATTTACGTTTTGTTTACATTGTTTGGTTGACTCACCGGCTGACGAAAAACGTGAAAGAGTGAGAGCTCTCTTGGGAGAGTAGCGTGTGTTCAGTACGTTCATAATGCAATTATATAAGGTGGGCAGTTACCAGTTAATCAGTAAGAGATTATTCGTTTGTTTATTAAAACAAATGAGTAATACCACAACAAAATAATTAGAGATAATTAAGTTTATAGTACACTGAAATTTTAGAGATTGTTTCATAAGAATGTCGAACATTCAACTTTGCGCGGCTTTATTCTTAAATCGAGGCATCTGATCTACTGAATAATTGAATAATGAAAAATGCGTCAATTAGACTAGTTGATAAAACCTGAGTTAAGTATAAACTAGAATTTAGCTTTTGGATAGGAAATAAACTTGAGTTTTAACCCAAACTTGATAAATCAATACTCAAAAACCGGTCATTAATTTCTAAATTTTTTCACATATCAATTAATTATAAAAATCGATTCATAAATTAGGCTTTTTCAAATTCCAATCAAACATTAAAAGGTTTAAAATTTGCAATACACGCAAAATAAAACATTTTAAATTTTAATTAAAAACTTGTTGTATTTTTGCAAAAGCTGGTTTTAATAATTTGGAAATAAAGTAATGCTAGATTCACACTCAATAATTTGTATATTTAATTTTTTTAATTAAAATTGATTTATACAATCGTAAACAAGACACAAATTAAGTCTTATCAACCACTCACCACAAAAGTCTATTCACGACTAACAAGTGCAAATTCAAAGTGCTGACTTGCATGACACCACCTAATATAATAACACCCTGATTCAGGCCATTCGCAAAATATTTCTATATGCATACATATGTACATATTTATGAATTCTTCTTCTTTACTTTAAAGCTGTTTTCGCACAAAAAACAAACACGTAGACTTTAATCATTAAAATTACTTAAGTAGCCCATGTAGCCTAGTCTAATACTCAATTAGTTGATGATTATATTTCTATAAACAAATTTTTATATTGATACGGCAGTGCGCAATGTTTGCGAGCATGTGAATAATTTACATTACTAACTAATCGCATATATAAATTATATGTATCGCTAGATAAACGAATTGATAAAACATCAAGCAAGAGAGACAAGTGACAATCCCATCTAATTACGAGTCTGTTCATTGTTCCATTATAAATCTCTGATAACTTTCAGTTAGTTGTAACAAATAAAATAAATACATAAATTGTGTTTTTCCCTTTTATTTATTATATAAGATTTGTAATTTTTAATTGCAATTATTATTGATTTCAGTTGACGTCTCTGATTAATTTTATTATAAAATTCAGAATTTCTATGGAAGAATTGATAGTAATTCGTTTTCAGTTTGCTCTTACAACCTTATCTGACAATAAGGCGCCAGAGTCTTTAGTGATACACTTAATTATTCAGATCAGTGTAACATATAATACTTAAATTGTATTTGTATTTAGAGCATTTATATAAATCGATGATCTACTAAGATTTTTGCATACATAATATACAAAGATGTACGTAATTGTTTACATACTATTAATATTTGTAAAGACATAAGATATAAAAGATTGGACAGTACAAAAACAAAAATAAATTAAGTACTATTGGTTACTATCTGTAATGTTGCCTATTAGTAATTTTTTCCCCCTGTTTCATTTTGTATATACACCTGATATACCTATTTTTAGCTTATTTTTTATTTTATATTCATATATATAATCTCTACAAAACTCTGACTCCATATTTACTATCTTCACTACTAGATGTATTTATGTATGAAGACACTGCAAGTGGCACCTGCTGTTAAACTTCCGCCAACGGTTCGATTTACTTCAATATCTATTTTGATCTGCATGTCACTGTCTCTCTTCTATTTACTTTTCTTAACTTTCTTCCATTCCCTTAATACAATTTGACTTTTATACATTTAAAATTTGTCACCTAAACCTTTACACTCTAATATTTCTATACGTTAAAGATTAAAGTCAACTTATTTTATAACTTACAATCAGCTATTTAGTTGCAGCAACTAAAAATAACACTGACTACGACGATCTGTCGTGGACAAGGACATAGCTAGTGAATCTCAATTGCTCGGTAAATTATTTATATAAATATTAAAAATATATATATTAAAAAAAAAACATAAATAAATATTGCAAGAATATTTAATAAATTCAAAGAAACTTTAACTATTTATTCGATTATTTGTTTGTTGCCAGTGCCCTAGACATAATTCCAGTTAATAAACAATAAATATATAATACATATATGTATGTATATAGTGTAACGACACGAGCATATGCTTCCATTGACGTTGCACATTGAATTTTGAGCATATATATTTTTAATGTCTAATGTGGTTGGTGGGTTGGTTGGTTTGACTACGTGCGATTTGTTCTTGTTGCTGTGGTCAACAAATGGCAAAAATATAAATATTAAACATTTGACAGTGAAGTACAGTATATTGACAAAACGTCGCGTATGCAAATTAAACCGAATTGTTATATCGCCTTCCATTAGTTAGCATTAGGAAAGCTTTGCCCTACGAACAGACGACAATCGATTGAGGTGAAAATAATTCAAATTCGATGACAGACTTACAAATACGTCGGTGACGTGTGACGATGATAATGATAATGATAATTAAGACAAGTGCCAACAACAAAAAAAAACAGTTCAATTTTTTAGGTCACAATTGATGTAATAAGGGTTACGTATATGTGTGGTTGAAACATTCATTAATGCATTGAAAGTCAAGGTAGACAAATGCACAAAATTTCTAAAACTACCTTACTACAATGTATATATATTTCTGATCAATAAAGTGGGAATAGGAACAGTTTAATAATTTATAAAATAAAATATGTATTCTCTTCTTCATTTCTATGCTGTTTCATTAAAATGAAATCACAATGAAATAATAAATGCCATTCGATTCGAATTTTTTTGACACTTTTCCTCCAATTAGATTAAAAATGTGTATTAAATTAAAAATTGATTATTTATTAATTGATAAAAAAAAAAGACGAGATAAAAACTATCCTATATTGGAACCACCGGAAAAGCATACATTAAAAAATAAAATCGTGAAAATTGGTAAGATATATTCCGAGTTCATCGTCTTGGACAACATAACAGGAAATTTATATATAACAGATATGGAAGTTTTTCTCATATTTGCTATTGTTATAATTTTATGTTCTAAGTTAATCCAAAAAATTTATCTGTAATTAATATTTTATTACCTTTGTTAACACGTCATTGGATTTTTGACACTGTAAGAACTACACATACACCAAAATCAGCGTTTACAAAGCGCTATACAGTCGAAAGAGCAGTCACAATGCTTTGGATAAAACAAATCAAGTAAAACATATCCAGACAATATGTTTTCCTGCTATTCATCCACACAGAGTGTGCTGCCAGGCCTCTGTTTGAACTCGACCTACTGCACCACACCTTGACCCTTATTTCAATTTTTTTTCCCCTTAGAATTTTGTTAAAATAAAATTTGGGTTTTCAAAATACCGTACATGTGTGTAATTTGGAAACCCAAATTTGATTTTACTGATTTTATTTCATTTACAACAATTACCATAGGCTTAAAATACATAATCGAAATGCATTTTATGAGTACATTTGACCTTAAAAATTAGTTCAAAACTAAAAGAAATTAAATATGCTTTTCGCAAATTCTAAGTGCTGATAGCTTGTCTCTGCTTTTTTTAATCTATACGTCGACAATATATTTCGGAGACAATCTTAACTCTAAAGCAAACCCCTTAAACAAACTTACTTAGCCTGGGCATGCTGAGTAGGCGAATATCGAAACAACGTGCCGAGGGTTACTCATAGACTCGTAGAATCTTTATAGTTGCCAAAGCTTTAAGTTTGTATATATGTATATCCGGACTGCCCATGCTTTAAGTTTTGAAACCAAACAGTAAGCATGATTCAGCATTTTATTTATTTTATTATAGTTATTGTTGTATTTGCCTGAATTTTGTTATCGCTGCGAAAAGACATTGGCTATTGGTAGGCAAGTTCAAGTGTTTTTTTCTTCTGGCTATAACTACGAATTCTCATGCTGTACAATTTTTAGGGAAGTTTAGATTTCAAACAAACACTGCTAATACTCAATGAATCTGAAAAACTGAAATAACCTACAAAAATTCATATAAACATTCGCCTTTATTTGGCTCAAGGTTAAATATAGTAGGCAAATTTTTTTTTCTTTTTTTATATTTTTGGGTTGGTCAATAACACAAAATGTGCAAAGTTTAAACTTCAAATTCGAAAAATTGAGACACGCACACACACACATGCACACACAACAATGTATACAAAATTTTTTGAAAAGTGAAATGTTAATTGTCCATATGTTTGATGGAAAAATTTAATGTGGTTAAACCACATTTGAATACTCTTATAAAAGATACTTTATCTTTAAACAAATCGTTCAAGTTTTTTTTTGTTAAAAGTTTCATGGCATATATTGAATATATTTGATGACGAACTGTTAACGTTACGCTGTTAATGTTAATATATATATTTAATAGGGTATAAATATATTATACATTTTAAATCTAACTTCTCACTAAATTCTTTTTTTCAGTTAAAACATATTTTGTGTATAATTAGTGATATTCTGTGGTGTCAACATCAATTTAAAAGTTCAAAGTTTCTCCCATCTGACATCACTTTTATGAATTGTGAATTGTTTTAAGCATTTTATTATAATGAATTTATTATTATATTTTTAATTTTTATTATACAAAATATGCACTTTATATAATGAAAATTTTTATACTTTTTATATTAATATTTAAACAACAAAAAAAATTGTATTTTTATATATTTTATTTTCTTTTTGTTAAAATGGAAACGAGCTTATCTAAAATTTCAGTTTGAAATCTGAAATGCTGTTCAATTTGTCAACAATAACAAAAACAGCTGACGGATCAAATTCTCTAAACAGGTTTTTCTTAAAAAAAAATTTATATATATATATGTATATATATATATATATTATTTTATATATATTTTGCAACAGATATGTATAAAAAATTAAATAATAATTTGCCAAATTCTCAATATGAAATCATGGCGCGTCTAAAATAATTCTCATATTAAAAATAAAAATTTATTCAATTAAATTGTGCACGCAAGTGCTGATAAGGCGTAGTAACATAGAGAGAGAGAGAGAGAGAGAGAAAGAGAGAGAGAGAAAGAGAGAGAGAGAAGCAGATAAAGAGAGAGAGCAAGAGTATAAGCAAGACTTGCTCGGCTAATGTAACCTCAAATTTAACGAGCATGCAACCTGTTTTAATAGACGACTGTTAAAACTAGACAGACAGACAGCGGTTTAACAGAAAGTAGTAGCAACAGGTAGTGAACTTTACACTATGCTATTAACATAACACCTCTCGCTCGCACACACGTACCACGCATGTGTGTAAGGAGAAGTGAATAAATTGTATGTATGTATGCATGTATATCGATCTCTTATTGCTGCTGTAACCTTGACCATCAAATGCCGCACGCAAAAAAAAAAGAAAACCGATCGATTAAAGTTGTAATTTGTATATATACAGTTTGTACAGTTTTGTTTCTAATGCGTAGAACTTACATTTTACTTGAAATTGTTGGTGTTGAATCAGTTGAACCGTTTGTGCATGCGCCTTATATGAATTTTTGTTTCTTCTTTTTGATTTTTAGTTTTTCGTACACGTTTTACGTCGACGTTGCGCGAGCGCTTAATTTGTTTTATTTAGTTAAAGTGGAAGCCACGACAACGGGGACGACAACGACGGTGACGACGACGACTGCAGCAGCGGCAGCAATAGCAACAACAGGGACAATGAAGCGCACCTATACATTCACATGTACATATATGTAAATAGGCGTATTATATATGTACATATATATATATATATGTACATATATGTATATGTAACGTATTGGACTAATCACAGTGTAACGCGTAGACGTCTTCGTCCAGCTGTTGCTTGTCTAATAAAATCGTGTCGCTGTTTTTATTTGGGTTAAGTTGATATAGTCAGTCAATTGTTGAATAATTTGTGCTAATTTCGGCGCAATTATAGGCAAAAAATCACGTCCGATCAGCAGCTTTAACTAAGTGATACTGTTCAAGTTGTTGTTATTGTTACTCAAATGGTAATGTTAACTGTTTGCACTACACTTTCGTTAAGTGAGTTATCTCAACCAATTTGACTACAGCAAGCTATGTATGCAACTCGCACAGCAAGCATGTTAATTAACAAAGCATTAAAGAAAAACATTTAAATATAATAAATTACTTCTGTTTAGTTAAGATTCTTTTTACTTAAGATTCATATTTAAGTTTATATACAAGTCGCTTAAAATGAATTGGATAGTAATCAAATCAGAAATCGTAAATATTTAACAAAAGTTTTTTTTACATTTTCTTAGTGGAATTTAACTGCTGAGTTAACAGTCTAATGTTATCACACTGTATCGATAATTTTGTACATCTCTAACAGCCAGCCATTGTACTCATTCGCTTATTCGATACCACAACCAAATTTACTCTTTCGTTTTAGTTTTTTTTGTTAACTCTTTTATTTATTATTTGCAACGACTTAATATTATTTATAATTATTAAATTTTAATGCTAAACGTGTATACAAGTGTGTTCTATTCAAAGTGCCTTACAAGTTGTACGGAAACAGCTTGAAAAAATCAAATAACAAAATTCCAATTGTGTAATTTACATGCAAATGTCTTTGCTACCTGCTAGCCAACATCAACAACAACAAGAATTGCTCGGCTAACGCCAACAACTGCACAACAACAACGATAGCAGCAACATCAACGTGTTTCACGCATTGCATTTTAACGGGGCGTGTAAATAACGGCACGGAAATGCCACTAAAATTCTTTAAAAAATGTCGACAATATAATGTGACGTCCAAAAGTTTATTTGTTATATCTGTGCATCATTTGCTAGGTGAGTGTGTCGTGTTGTGTGTGTGGCCATATGTGTATGTGTGAGTGTTGGCAAGAAGACTAGAGCTGGCAAGGTAGACGATCGTTTCTAGCAATTGAGTTTCAAAAGTTTTCCAATTGAAAAGTTCATAAAGCATATGGCGAATTTATTAATATAAATGGTTGAAACACAAAAAAACGATTAAATTAATTGACGAGTAATTTAGAAAAAAAATAAACACATATATAATGTTGAGTAGTGTATTTGTTATTAAAAACCATTTAAGTAATTTATGTATGTTTTTCAATAGTATCGATAAAATAACTTTTTAATAGTGTCACCGATTGTTTTCCCAGATCTAGTGGGGGCGTATTTTAGCAAACAACAACAACAGTGAGAAGCGAAGAGAAGAAGAAGCATATAAATAATAGCGTTGCCTTAAAAGTTTACTCATTTCAATTGCAATTGAGTCTATGAGTCGCGCCATAAACAACAACAACAAGTACAGCGGCTGCTGTTGATTTATTTAGTCATTTGGCTGGTTTTTAATTGGAAACACATAATTGTGTGTTATTTTATATGGCCAACAGCCAGCAGATAAGCAATACGTTTATCTGGGCTTGCTTTCGTTATTACCAGTTTTTTTTTTTTTTTTTGGAATTTCGTCGTTTTGCCAAAACATATCAGCGCAAACAACAATAAAAACAAACCACATATTTTTAACTTGTTGCGCCTCTGTTAGGCAAACTTAAGCTGTTACGGTTAACAGTATGCTGGGATGACACTTGTTGACGACATCCTGCAACAAATTGAGCAAATTCAAACATCAAAATTCAAAAATGTAGTATATATTTACACTATATTTTATTCATAACGTTGTTAGCTAAAAAAAACAACAAAAACGTATTTTTTAAGTTTTGACTTCGTTTTTACCTATTAGCAATTGAATTAATATGATAACATTTGCTGAAAGGCACTTTCTGGATCCATTGAGGAAATATGTCTAGCAATTTTATTCAAATTTTTTAACGACAATTTAAAATTTCATTGAATCCGTATCAATTTTCTATTTGAAAAATTAGAAACTTATAATAAAGTTCAGGAGGGAAAAGTAAAAGGGTAAATCAGTTTAATTGTTATTATATATACACGCTTACCATGATTGAACTATATGCTTTTTTAAAAACTTTAGAGAATTTTTAATAACTGTGGGCTTTCGAGTAAATGATAATTTCATTATAGCACTCGAAACCAAATATTAACAAAACTAAAAAAATTTATATATATCTATATTATTTTAGCAGTACAAATAAATCAACATTTTTAAAGAAATTATTTTAAATTGAATCTCTAAAAATCAATAACTTTAACTGTAAAAAAACAAAACATATAAATTTTATGTTTTTCTAGTTTATATATATATTTTAGAATAAATACAAAATATTACCTTGGTTGCATTAGAATTAACTAATGCAGTTCACAGATGAACTTCCCGATTAATCCAACGTTTAGCAGCCACTTTAGGCCAATGGCATGTCTGTTAATATTTTTAACGCTCAAACCCCAATGATTTCCGTTGTCTTATGTGGCGCTTAAGTCTACAAAACGTATAAGGCAGTAAAAAAATAAAAATAAATAAATAAAACGATTAGACAACAAAAATATTTGTGTGTGCATTAGCATATTTGCGCGTGCGCTGTTGCCAAGCGTACAAGCTGTTGTTGTTGTTGTTTTGAATTGTTTGTTAGTTTGATATGTGCACGTTTTTTATCTGAATACTACAATTTTGTATCTATTCCACAGACACCTCAAACACTGTCGATTGCACCATTAGCTCGGAGAGCAAGGGTCAGGAATGTTTAGATAATGTGTGCCAACGTTTGCTCATACAAAAGCCAGAATTTTTTGGTTTACGCTATTTGGTCAAGGATAAGGAGGATGAGTACAAATGGATTGATCTGGAGCGTTCGCTCAGTCGGCAATTGGAAAAATACGCGGCTACAGCCAAAATGTATTTACGTGTACGTTATTATGTGACAACGGGCATACGGCATCTGAGCGATGAGGCGACGCGATTTTATTACTTTTTGCAACTAAAAAGTGATATATACGAGGGACGAATTGTTTGCGATATACGCACGGCAATACTATTGGCCTTGTACTGCCGTCAGGCGGAATATGATAGCTATCAGGGCGATAAGCAGTCCAAGGATTATTTAAAAAAGTCATTGGTGCTGCCACGCAATATGCAGGGCTTGGCCAACGATGACAGCATGCTGGATGGCTTAATTATGGAGGTGTTGCAACAACACGCGGGCATGGCGCATCTAAATCAAAGTCAGGCAGAGGAAATGTATATACAGTGCTGCCAGCAGTTGGATGGCTATGGTGAGGAACGGTTTGCGGCTCGAGATACCCTAGGAAATGACTTGCTGCTGGGCTTGGCCATCAATGGCATGATTGTCATTGCGGACAACGGCAGGCAGTATTTTCCATGGAAGGAGTTTCATACGGTGACCATTGACAAGCGCACCATAAAGATTGAGCAAAAGAAATTGGACGGCGATGGCAGCATTGTGGGTAGCTTTATATTCAGTGAGGCGGACATAGCACGCTACTTTTGGAAGCTTTGCATAACACAGCACAAGTTTTTTAAGCGTTATATTGACACGGATACTCCTTCGAGCCTAGGAAGCAGTGGAGCAGATATGGAGAGTAATAATGGTGTGCCTTTGGCCGCTGATAATGTTGGTTATGTGGAGTATGATTATGTGGCTGCCGCTGAACAACAACAGCAGCAGCAACAGTTGCAGCAACATCAACAGCAGCAGCAACATTTGCAGCAGCATCAACAACATCAACAGCTGCTTTCGTCCAACATTTCACTGGCCACCAGTCACAGTCAGTTGCTTGGACAGAGCAGCAGCTGCTTGGATCTGAGCAATAATAATTTGCACAGCAGCAACAGTATGCTGCATCATAATAACAACAATAGCAGCAGTAACAACAGCAACCACAATGCGGATACACATGAGCGGGAACGCCTAAAGGCTATGCTGCCCACGTATCGGCCTGCGCCGGACTATGAGACTGCTGTTCAATTAAAATACCGTACACCATCTGCAGAATTGCACAATGTGACACTGGCGCTTGCAACGCCGGGAAATGCTGCCGCGTATTATGCAGGTTCCCAGCCAGATGTGCATAATCCGGCTGTTTATGGTGAAAGTCTTCTATTTGGTCATCATTTG
>JBAMCO010000116.1:0-12002 GCA_037075125.1 Hirtodrosophila caputudis | reverse complement strand
AAAAAAAAAACAATGTAACAACAACAACAACAAACAGTCATTATACCATATAAACAAACAATTCAGTTGAGAGCATAACAATTAAATAAATAAAAGTAAATAATTCCTTCAATGAAATTTACGAATTTAAATATTGTAATTTTCGCTGGCCCCACAGGAAAACCAAGTAAAATTTTTCATTAAATTTTCAAGTTTTGAATTTTCACAATTTTGAACGGAGCCCAAAAAAGAAAAAAAAAAAAAAAACAAAATATTGAGTTAACATTTTATTTTGTAAAATGTTTCTTGTTTATTGTACAAAGTATTACAACAACAAAGGTAAAAACAACAACAACGCAGCAAACAATATGAGAAAGGGAAACATGAGCAAACAAAAACAAAAAATATAAAAAAAAATCCCAACAATTTTATTACATTTATAAAATGAAAACATTTACATTTTAATTGTTGCATAATTTTAATTATTTTTTAAACAAACCTATACAATTAATTACAACTAAAAAAAACGAAAAACAAAAGCAAATTGAAAAAACAAAAACAAGAAACAAGGATAAACTTATAATATTAATTGTAAAAATAAACAAAAGAAACAAAAAACTTATATACTTAAATTTTAAGTCAGAATATAGAGCGCAAACAAACTATTAAAAATTTAAATCAAATTTAACGCTAGAACTAAACTAAAATAATATATAATTAAATAAAATAAAATAATAATATATATATTAAAAACAAATTGTATATATATCTATTGTATATGTTATATTATTATGCGGCAACAACAGAAAAGAAAACAAAACAATATACAAAAAAAGAAAAACGAAAAAAAAAATATAAAAATAATTAATTAATATACATATATATAAATAAAAGAAAGAGAATACATATATATATTAAAAAAAAGAAAGTGAGAGTATTGTTTAAAAACAAAAACTATTGGGTTGCTTTTTATTTGGTTTTTAGTTTCTTTATTCATTTATTTTTCAGTTTTTGGATTTGTTTTCGTACGTTGTGGTTAACATGGACCAATTTTTATATATAATACCCCCCATACACCGAACGATTTTTGAACAGCAGAAAACAAAAAGCAAAAGAAAAACGAAAACAAAAAACTATATATGATAATTATACATATAAAGAATAATTAAAATTAAAAACAAATTTAAGAAATAGCAAAATTTTTAAGCGAAATTAAATGCTTCTCGAGCTATTCCAAAAAAAAAAAAACAAAAAAAAACTTAAACAAAAAAAAGCTTAAAACAATTATGCAAAAATCTCGTCAATGTGGTAGTTAAATGAATCTCAACTTTTCTCAATGTTATATCAAACCATATGCTAAATTATAATTATATAACGCTTATCGTCGTACTCTTATTGCAAAAACCAAAAAGAAAATGCAAAAAATTATAAGGAAAACAAAAAAAAATCGTAGTGGTTTCATTGTAAAACAATATTTCATAAAAATTTACGAATAGCTTCGATATTTTTCTCGCTTCTAACAAAATACCGAAACAAAAAAGAAAATTGCTAAAATTAACTAAAAACACAAACTTGACCATTTTTTTGGCGCAGTGCATAGTTAAAGTTAATTTCAGAGCATGCTGCACGATCATTGCGGATCTTATGCAGAGTTGCCAGTTTGCAACGTGGACTTAATTATGCACAGTGCGAATTTAGTGGCAAGTTGTAAACGGAACGGTTCGGGGCAGTTAAGGCCATGGAATATGCGCGCAAATGTGATTTTATTCAAAATAAAATACACATAAACAAAAAACAAAGTAAAACAATACATAAATTACAATTAATGACATTTTTATTGAATCGGCAATTGGCTGAAATGTGAAATGGGAAGAGTGTACATACGAGTATTTACCTAACATAATATATATAATGGATATAAATATATATATATATTATATATTTAATGCTAGCGTTTAAGTTGTAATTTTAAATGATGAAACAAAAGCAAATACACAATTAAATTAAATATGAAATTAAACAAAAAATCCTTTCAATTTCAAATTCAATTCAGATTTTGTTTTTGCCTTCCAGGTTTTTAGTTTAAATTGATGTTATTTTGTTTTATTTTAGTTCCAGCGACTCTTCTTGGCACGTTTCGTCTCCTGACTATTGTTGGATGATGCTGAAGGGGCTGCTGGTGGTGGCGGCGCCGTAAAGACGCCTGTTTCCGGCACCGTTTGTTCCCAGGTGCGATCACTGGAAGCACGAAATTGTGAATTGTATTGCGAACGAAAAGCCTGACGCATGGTTGAATAGCGATCTGTGGCAGGCCCAGCGCCAGATATCGATTTACAGGGACCATCTGATATGGGACCTTTGCCTTTGGCAGCTCCGGCACTACCAGAGCCCCCACCGCCACTGCCAGGACGTTCGCGATAGCCCAAGCCCATGAAATTGTTGGTGGGCTTTTTGCCTTTGCCCTGCTTAAAACGTGAACTGCGAAACCAGGAACTCTTCATGGCCAGCTCCATAAGATCTTCGGGCACTGTTTGATCTGCACCCTCCAGATTACGCACCAAATGTCCGGCAAACTCCTTATCCTTATCTGTGACCAGCGTATAAGCATTGCCCTTTTCACCCGCACGTCCTGTGCGTCCAATGCGATGTGTGTGCGTATCAATATCCCGGGCAATATCATAATTAATCACATTGCGTATGTGAGGAAAGTCCAAACCACGTGCTGCCACATCTGTAGCAACCAATATATCGCATTCCTTGCGCTTAAATTGTGTTATAACCTTATTACGATCCGCCTGATCCATATCTCCATGCAACAGCAAGCAATTAAATTCTTTGATTAGTAAATTATTAGCCACCGTCTCCGCATCTGTCTTTTTGGTCACAAAGATGAGAACAGCGCCCTCGGACAGGAATTTCACTAGATGACACAAAAGCCAATTCCATTTTTGGAGAGGATTTGGAAACACATAAACATGCTGTGTTATATCTTGATTGGCTTCGTTCAAATCGCCCTGTACAATGCGCACCGGATCGGTGAGAATGTCCCGAGCCAGACGCTCAATCCTCTTTTTAAATGTCGCCGAAAAGAGCAACGTTTGACGATCGGGACGTACATGGTTGCATATGGAACGCACCTGTGGTTCAAAGCCCATATGAAACATGCGATCGGCTTCGTCCAGCACCAGAAATGTGACACGTCTTAAATTGGTGGCCTTCATTTTGACCATATCGATCATGCGACCTGGCGTAGCCACTATAATCTCGCAGCCCTGCTCCAATGCCTTGCTCTGTTCCCATTTGGAACCGCCGCCATAACAGCATACAACATTTAGGTTGTACACTTTGCCAAATTTCTTGGCCTCGTTGTAGATTTGCAGGGAGAGCTCACGTGTGGGCGCCAAGATGAGACCAATGGGTCCATCGCCTGTACGCAACTCCCGTTGATCCATTAGATGAGTAAGCATTGGCCAAATGAATGCTGCCGTCTTACCAGAGCCCGTCTTGGCAATGCCAATGATGTCACGGCCAGACAAGGCCGCAGGCACAGCCTGGGCCTGAATAGGCGTAGGCTGTGTGTACTCCGCCTTGCGCACAGCTTTTAGCAGTGCGTCATCGAAACCAAAATGGCCAAAAGAGCTCACTGGTTTGGGTGGCTGAGCACCGCTCACTTTGACACCCAGCGTGCGACGCAATTCGCGTGCCTGATCTTCGTCCATCTGGACAATGTCTTCGTGGGGCGTATAGAAATTGCGCTCAAAGGGTTCGTATTCAATTTCTGAGTGATAGATGGGCGGTAAGGGATCAATATCCTTCTTTTTGGGTGGCGCTATGGGATTGCCATCCTCATCGTAGTCAATCTCCTGATCGGAACCTTCATCGCGCAGTCCAGCATTTGGGTTCTCCTCCATATAGCGATAATAGCTCTCCTCATCATCCTCGTCATCAATATCACCTCGCACACCCTTCTTGTCCAATGGAGCGCTGCTTGCCTTCTCCTTAACCTTTTCCTTCTCCACTTGTTTATTGATGCCAGCCATAAACTGTTCTAGCGGATCTTCATCTGAATCTGAGTCAGGCTTGCCTGCTGGCGCTCCAGGTGATCCAGGCGCAGGTATATACGCCTGCTCTGGCGGCGCACGTTGCGGTGGTTCATCATCATCATCAAAATAATCATCGTCCATGTGCTGCTTTCGCTTGCCCACAAAATTTGTAGAGTTTGTGTACTGGCTAATGGACTCTAGCGTTGAGTAGCCATGCTTGGAGGTGCTGCTGCTGGCTGTTGATCCAGCAGATGTACCGCCCCGGCCACGATTAAAGCCAAAACTAAATCCGCCGCCGCTTCCGCGATTATTACTCAAAGCCGGTGGCGGGGGCACTGCGCTCATATTGTTGCCACTGTTGGGCTGCTTCTTGTACGGAAAGCCGCCGCCTCCGATACCGCGGTAATTGCTCATTTTTATGCTGCGACTTTCTCGTATTTGTGTATTTTTTTACGTAGGCACAAATCAATAAAACAAGCGCAAGTTTAGAATTTGCCAACCCGATCAGAGTTGGTGTCAACAGTTATCGATACCAAAAACGATTATTGAATTGACTGCTAGTGCTTCCCGCCAAACTAAAAATTCAAAGTAAAGAATTAACAAAATTCTCAATTACTAACTACATTAGTTATTGTTTATTGAATATGTCTAAATAATAATTGCTTAAAATAATGAAAAAATATAAATAAATAAGTAATTCATTAATGCGTTATTTATAAAAGAAATGTATATTTAAACTATTAATAACAATGAATTTTTACTATCTATACGAAGTAATTTATTGCAGCTATTTTTGATCGATATGATCTTGCAATTTAATATCGATAATTCTTAAGCAGTGTTGTTAAAACACCATTTGCTTATCAGTTATCGGTTGAGCTGTTGCTCTTTTTATTGTTTATGTGGGACAGCTGACTAAAATGGTGGAACAAACGGGGAAGGATTATGCTAAAATTATACAAAGCATCGATTTGGATAAAGAGGTATATATAGGTATATTCATTATGATATGTTCATTTGTTATAATAATGCATATGACAGATAAATCCGCTTGGCAACAATGTCGATGACATGCTGGCACGTCTGGATGAGTTCGAAACAGTTCTGGCCTCTGTAAGTGATGAAATTTGAGTTAATTTAATAACAATTACTATATTTAATACGTATATTAGGTGCGTGCCGAGTCCAATGGCATTATGGCCAATCATGTAAGCAGCATACTTAATTATAGCGATAATTTTGACGAACTGCGCCAAAGAGTTGACAATTTGGAGCAATTTGTTGCCATGGTTAATGAGAATCTGAATGCATTGGAAAACTCTGTCGATGTGGCGGAACAGGAACTCAATGTCACCGAATATAGTTTAAAGAGTTTCCTGAAACCGCTAAAAGCTAAATTAATTGCTGCTGAAGCGCCTGGAACGCCAGCAAAAACCAATTTAATTGATGGTGAATATCAAGCGGTGCCAATTTACAAGTCAGATGAATTTTTTGGAACTGTTGCAGTGGAAGAGGCACCTGCCGATGACACTGCATAGATTTTAAGTAGTTAATTAGACAATAGTTAATTGAAAAAAGTTTTGTAAGCATGTAAATATGTAAATTGTTTTAAATATTTTATACAAACAAAATAAAAATTAAATAAAATTGTAATTATATAAAAGGTTTTTCCCTGATGGTAATTAAATTCAGGTTCCAGGTGAATGAGAAATACATACAAATGACTCGATACGATTCGCTCACTACTTTAGTGGATAAGATATAGAATAAATTTTTAACTGAAGTAGCGACAAAATGTTACACTGAAAAAAATTACCTAATACGCAAATACTAATGCAGCTCTTCCGTTTTAGTAACACAAAATACGGCAAGCCCGATAATTCCGGGCTTCATAATTAGAAAAACTGTTTTGCAAGCGAGTAAATGTGTTTTTTTTTATTTTATTTATTTTTTTTTTTTATAGTTTTTGAAATTTGTTTTCGGTTTCGTAGCGTGTTGTAGCAATTAGCGGAGATTAGTTTATATGTGTACATAAGCGTCAATGTAAAGGTCGTGACTCAGACCTTGACTTCCTCCTTGGGTGCAGATTTGGCCTTGTTGAACAGTTCAGCAACTGGAACTGGGTGATGACGGAGTGGTCCGTGTGGCACATGCTCGCTTAAATCCTCCACTTGTGGCTTGTCCTTATTCTCAACAGGTGCGGCGGTCGTTTTAATTTCAGTGGGTACAGGAATATCGCGTGTTTTACGATTATTTTGGAGGGCCCCGGGTGCCACAACATTAATTAGTGGATTGCCAGTCGGTTGTGGTGTTGCCTGACGTTTTACAATCTTAGAGAACAGAGGGACTTCTGTGACGAGTGGACTTGCCTGTTGACCAACTAACTTCGTGTCATCGTGTTGGAGTGCTTCGTGTGCGTCAACGCCAGGCTGCTCGCTGTGCTGCAAAGATTCATGAGACGGTGCTTCACGCTTGACTTTAGCATCCTTTTGCAATGCCACTTGATGAAGGAAATGTTCTGGTTTAACAGTAGCATCATGCTGCAATACTTCGTGTCCAACAACGCCAGCGGGCTTCGATGGAGTTTCATCATGACCAGGTTCGTGGTGAGCCTCGCGTTTTAGCTTCTTGGGATCGTGTTGGAGTGCTTCGTGGCCTAAAACTCCTGCTGGCTTCTCTAGTTCAACATTTTGCGGATGATGTTGTAGAGATTCATGAGCAATAACGGAATGGGGCTTTTCTGGTGTAGGCTCATCGCGTTTCTGACGATGCTTGGGGTCAGTGAGCAGTACCACCTTCTCTTGAGGCTTAGGATCGCTCTGAACCTGAGGATTAATGGGGCTGGGACGTGCTAAACCCACTTGCTGGACATCAGCGGGCGCTGCATGGCAAGCAACGCACAAAGCCACAAGAATCAACTGTAAACGCAAATATTTACATATATATTTTATTTAATGACAGTGGAAAATTTCCTTGGGTCAAGACAAAGTTCCAATATTTTATTGACTTACAAATTTTCTCATCGTCACGGAAGCACACAGTTGTCTCTAAAGCGAAATTTCTAGCGGACTGTTGAAGTTGCTTGATTGTCGAGGCATTATATGTATTATCGGCGGTGTAGATACTATATGTAGGTAGGGGATCTATCTCTCCAGCCTGGGACGCAGTGTTTTGTTTGACATTGCTGTTAACCAGTTCGTAAATTGGTGATAATTACCTCAGTAGTCTAACGCGAGTTTCTATATCAATATTATCATATGAATATACTGTTTAAAATGATTGAGCGAGCTAATTATAAGCTGTAAAAATCACCACAGCATCTTTTAACAGATATCTGTACCTGCTACACACACATACATATACAGATTTAAATTAAAAGTGGCTCAAGGCGGCATCCGAGGCTCGCAGTCAGGTGGGCAAAATTTATTGAATTAAGCTTGGGAACCCGGCATTTTAGTCATCTATATTTAGCACTTTGTTGCGAAAAACTATTTATGCACGTCTATATGTCTTGAAATGAGTGCAAATACGAGGAATCGGAAGGCTAATTAAAATGCACATAAATATAATTACAACCTTTACGTAAGTTGTCAGTTTTGCTTACTGATTAAACTGAATAGTAGCTGTTGACTGTACTATTGTCAACATTAAGCAAATTCCTATTGATTAATTGTAAAAAATCAAATTTAATTGTCGGTAACAAAAATTACCATTTCAAATCCGTTGGCGCTTTGAATGCGCTAGTGTGTACATAGTGTTAGAGTAGTAAAAATACTGTGGCAAAATAAGTTAATTTTATATTCAACAAGTGTGTACACACTGTTCGCGAGAATCAATCAAAAGTGTGATTTCGGAATTTTATTCCATAAAATAAACCAATAGTTGTGCGTTAAACAATAAAAATGCCTACGGAAATCGAAAATATAAATCCAAATGTCTATGGCAAGATCAAGGAACGTGAAGTGACAGCTAACGAGGAGGATGAAACCGTAACGGATCCATTTGACAAGCGTGAAATTTTTGGTAAACACAAAATGATTGATTTCAACATTTTTATTAAACCTAATTATTTGTATAGACCTCATACGTAACATCAACGATCCAGAGCATCCACTAACTCTAGAGGAACTGCATGTGGTGCAGGAAGAGTTAATATCAATTAGCGATAAACAAAATTCGGTGCACATAAATTTTACGCCCACAATTCCACATTGTTCGATGGCCACGCTCATTGGCCTCTCCATTCGGGTAAAGCTGCTGCGTTCGTTACCACCCCGCTTCAAGGTCACTGTAGAGATAACACCTGGTACACATGCTTCTGAATTTGCTGTTAACAAACAGCTGGCGGATAAGGAACGCGTTGCCGCAGCGCTGGAAAATAAACATTTAGCCGAGGTCATCAATCAGTGCATATCAGCCAAGAGTTAACTTCACAGAAAAGTTGGGTAATTGCTCAACAGTTCAAAAGTAGTCCCTTTAATTGGGTTTAGTGATGACAAAAAACACCGCAAATCGATTAATGGATGCTATGATTAATCAAAGCGCGTGATTAATAATTGCAATTAATTGCAAATGCATTAAACGGTTAATCAATTTTTTGTTGACTTATAATAACGAAGTAAAGTAGCAAATTAACAATACAAATTTATCGAATATTAATCGGTTAACAATCGTTTTCGACAAAACGTTCTATTCCAGGATATACTAAAAATAGCAGCAGTGTCAATAATAGAGCTTTTATCACAATTCTTAGCCAAATATACACCGCTTCACCTTACTTGAAATGTTTTTTTTTTTACTATAACTCAAGAGATCAATTTGTGGAACTACCTCATCCAAATGAATATCCGCACGCTCCTGTCCTCTGACATAATTAAATTTTATGTTGTTTCTGTTTACATTAAAAAAATTGTATTTTTTCGAATAACGATCGATACATTGGGTTGAAGTCATGAACAAAATTGTATCGTTAACAACGTTTAGCGCGTTTATTGACAGTTTATAGACTAATGCTGCTTGGAAGGCGGTTTAAGACTGCTTGTAATCTGTTGTCCTTGATCTTTCAGGGTGGTCGCTGGTCGCGGCTGTGTGGGATCGTACTTGTAGGTTTTCACCAATGGGCCTTTGCCGGCTTTGGCAAAGCGTATTTCATCCAACTGTTGTCGCTCCTCGATCTCCTTGGTAATCTTCATATTTTGCCAAGCTGCCAATATAAAATATAATTAATTTTTATATGTTGTTGCGAATGTTTGTTAATCCTGCAACTTACACTCCTTCATGCCTCCTACAAATCCCTTCTTCCTGACAGGCAGTGCGCTTGGGTCATGTGTCAGCATTTTGTCAATTTTAAAGTAATCGCGAACAGCGGGAATTCGCAGCAGTGCTACTTGGCCCAGGGATATGAAATTGCTGCAGGCCCAATATGTCAAAATAGCGGCAGGGAAGTTCATGGTGAAGGGAAAGATGACGACGGGTAAAGCGCGCAGCACATACTTCATGGTATTCATGTTTGCCGCTGACAGACGTGCACTATCCGTACCAATTTCAATAGTCAGATATAAAGTAGCGCTGGTAATTACGGGTAGCAGATAGAACGGATCCGCCATTGTCAGATCGGTGAACCAAAAGAGACCGCCGTCACGCATTGAATCGACCGGTGTGTTGGCCATCTGACGCAGGCCCATGAAGAAGGATATGAACAGCGGCGCTTGAGCCAATGGCACAATCATATTTTTTAGCGGATTAACGCCCTTCTCTTTCATAAACAACATCATTTCCTGAGCATAACGAGCGGATTCAATGGCATTGCCAGATTGACGTGCCTCTGTCATTTTTAGCTGCAACAATTGCATCTGTGGCATATTATTGTTCATCTTGGCCGAGTTGCGTTGAGCGAGAATGACCAACGGAAAGATAAGGGTGCGCACGACAACCGTGCCTATGGCAATTGCGCCCCACCAGGGTATGTCCCAAGTGCAGTGTAAAAATTCCATGCAGTTTTGTACCATGCCCACGGGTGACCAGCCACCCAGGCCAATGGAAGCAAATGATGGTTCTGACATACTCAAGCTAGCAGCATTCAATATATCCTCATCCATGGCAATGTTATCCAGCGTTGACGATGGTGGTATTGGTGCTTCTGGTATAGCAGGTAGATCTACTAGCTCTTTAGTAGACGTTGATTCAGGCATATTATCTGTGCTGGCAAAACGCACGCCAGTTGCTGGCGCATATAGCGGGAGCAGAGTTGATGGCAGCATCGTTTTGGGAATTCGACTGCTCCAACTACTGGCCAAATGCATGTCCCGACTACTGCCGCCAATAGGACATATCTGTAATAAATTTTCAAATCAGTATCAGGCCATCAATTCATTCACAACAAACCGCTCTTTGCAGGTTATGTCATAGGGCGCTCCACAGTGGGGGCCGGCACTGTTTATTGCTACCAACCTGTATAGTTGCATTGTTAGCAGTGGAATTTATTGTCAGCACCGCTTGGGAGGCCCTCCACAGCTGCATACGTCTTGCCAACATTTTACACTTGCTTTTAATTTACAAATTTACAAAAATTTCGCGATTGTCGTATAGAAAGAGATACCACTAGCACTAAACAAACAGCTGATTGGACGCAAGAAATACATATGTTATGCCAGGGTTACAGAATCAAATTGTCTTTGGGAAATTTAATGACGGCTAATTGAAATTTTAAAAATTTTAAATTTTAATTTTGGACTTTTTTTTAACTCGGGACAAATACAATTAATTTGATTTATATTTTCATTTGATTTTGAGTACTTGGTCGAGGAATTCGAGATATTGTGTGCCTGATTAGATAATAAGTAAAACAAAATTCAATTTGCCAAAAAACGTTAGCTGAACCGGTTGACCCGCGCTTGCGTGGGAAATTATTTTCATAACCGCAACGAGAACTTAAGTTCCATTAGAAGGACAACAATTAAATGTAATATAACAATATGAGTTAGTAACATTTTAGAATATTAAAAGAAATGTAAAAAAATTATATTTTATTTAAATTTTAATCGGCATCAGCGTACCGCAAGCACGTTCAGATCAAGGATTGTGTCAATACACCTGCAAACATAAAAAGAAAGCAAAAACCCAACATTTTTCAGAATTTTCCCGTTACTCATTTTTTATATACAATGTTGCCAAAATGTTGCTTCAAATGTTATAGCATATGTTGCTAAACATGTCATTGTTCTGCTGCGCGCTTATTTTCTCTCTCACAAATTGTGAGATCCTATGCTGATCCTATGCGCCTTATAAATTGCTTATCTTTAATCTATTTATATATAAATTAAGTATTACATCTAACACTAAATTTACATAGACCCAAATGAGTATTTAAATTGCAAGCAATTGGAAATATCTGCCCCAGTGAGTCATTGCAGGATTAAGCATTATCAGGTGCACGCACACACGCAGTTCAATTATTTATCAGAGAAGCCCCCATAACCGATTACAATCGGGTTACACATGTCGTACGCATGCTATTGGAGAGCGCTGCTTTGCGGTGGAGCAGCAACAACAACAACTCAGACGCTTTGCTCTCTTCACGATCATAAACGGGGCAGGCGCATAAGCGCAGCTCTCTTAACTTCAGTCGTTTTTCGATATTCGAGGCGAGCAGTTGTGGTGCGCACGCGTATCGGAAAACAAGTAAACAGTTCGAAGTAGAAGGCGAAGAAGAAGCAGTGGCTGACTGAGCGGGCAACGGGTAAATTTAAAAATTCATATGTTTTCAGTTACTCGTGAGCACTGCAGCGAATCGGTTTGAAGTCGGCAATTAGCAAAAGTTGCAATTTAGTATTTGCATTTGTTTTTTTTTTTGAGGTAGTTGCTGCTGCTGCCGCTGCTGCTGCAGTCGCTGGCGCAGCCTAACAAAGTTCTTAGCGCGAATGCAGCCACTGCTGCTGCTGCTGCTGCCGTTGTCGTGGTCGCCGTCGTAGCCGCCTCTTG
>JBAMCO010000112.1:0-12969 GCA_037075125.1 Hirtodrosophila caputudis | reverse complement strand
TTTCCCAAAAACATAAATAATATTTACCACACTCCTGCTTTATTCCAAACTCCAACAGAGGACGCCATAAATATAGTGAAAGCAGTCAGCAAATTGCATAAGGAGTAAACTGCAGTCGGCACTGCATTTATTCTTGACATTTCCTTTATTTATTTGGTCCGTTGGCTTCCGTGGCTTGGGCGCCATTATGAAGGTCATTGCTGATAAGCCAGTCAAGCATATAAATTTAGTTGCAACAGGGCGTATGCGCATTATGCAAGCGCAACCATGTTGCTGACAGTTCAATGCACCATGGAAAACTTCCTGGTTTTGACCAGGCGGAAGTTAAAAAGTTCATTTGGGTCATGTTGACATTGCCAAAGAGGCGTTTAAAATGGCACTGGCAACAAGTAGAATTGTCGTTGGGTTCTCGAACTCGAACAAAAAACAGCAAAAAATGAAACCAACTTCAATTAAACATCTAACCAAATGGAAAAGGGAAATTGCGGCCACTTATTAAGCAAACTTCTTGCATAAAATTCATGGCGTCGCCACCTGACGTCAACACTAAAAACTTGGCTAAGGTGGTTGTGTATGTGCGGGTGTGTGCGAGTGTGTGTGTGTGTGTGGCATGTGAAATTATTCATTCGACATTTAAGTGTCTGCAAGCGAAGCGAAATGTAAAAGTTTTATGCGCCAACGCATACACAGACAGAGAGACAGACAGACAGAAAGGCAGACAGACAGACAGAGAGGCAAACAGAGAGACAGACAGACATAAGCCACAAAAGGAAAGTAAATTGAACTTAGAGGCAGAGCGACTAAAGACACATTCAACACAGTAACTGTCAAATGCAAGGCTCAATAAGAGTTAAAAGAGGGTGAGTTCAAAGTATGAGTCAACTTTTTCCGCCCCCCACCCACACACACACACACACACACACACACACACACATGTATGACAAATTGTGCGCATATCATTTTTCACTGCACAATTTAAAGCAGATGAATATCAAACTGAATCACGATTTTGCATATGGAATTTTGATGGCCAAAACGCAATCGATTTTGAAAACCCCAAAGTCATGGCATGAAAACTGATTTCCTGGCAACTCGCTGCTGCTCCGCCAAGCACCAAGAATACTTTGCACCCGAAAAATGTGTCGCATTGGGGGCATCGCTTATCGTTCTCATTGATGTGGGTTTTTTGGTTTTTGGCAAATGGGGTATGAGGTAGGGAGGGAGAGAGGGAGCTGTTAGAACATGTGCATGCCGGATATATTCAACACTTCCGCAGTTTTTATGCCTTCCTCTTGGTTTCTTGTGTCTTGCTCTCAAGCAAAAATAAGCGCAAAATAATAATAATAAGTACAGTATAAGAGAACTGAAAGCTGTTGCCAAATGTGTGACGCTGTGTGTGTGCTAGGTGTGTGCGTGTGTGAGTGTACTGCATACTGTCTGGCAACCAAAAATCCTTGAACATTAAATTGAAACACGTGCAGCAAGAAACCAACCACCAGCCAACCAGCAACCAGCATCTGCCGGGCAACCCAAATCTTTGGGCTTCTATTTTATTTACCTTGGCGCCGCCATTTGATTGTACCTCGGCATTTCTCTGCCTCCCGCTACCCACTCCTAGGCACTCAAAGAGTATGGTCCACATTCTACTAACTATGAATGCGATTTCTATGCAAATGTCGATTGTGCGCCAGCACGTACATCCACATAAAAAAAAATATATATATATAAATACAATATATTCAAATTCCATGAGCGCCAGCAACTACTACCAACACAGGCACAACAAATTGCGTTTAAACAAGTCAATATTATTATAGCTTTGGCACAGGCACCTATAAAAATAAATAATTCTGTTCATCGCTTGGACAAAAGAACCTAATAAACGAATATACTCCAGGTATTTCTACGAGAATATACGAGTAGTAATTGGGCAGGGCAAGTAAATTGGGCGTTTGTCTCTATAGCAGCAGAGATTAATTAAATTTTCGCATAAATGTATATTGAATTGGTTTTAGTTTGAATCCTAAAATGTGTATTAGATATGGGTTTGAATTATTTTTCAATTGTAGTTGAATATTTCTGTGTTACACTCAACAATTTTAAGCGCCAAAAAGCTGTATAAATGTCCTGTAAGTTTAATATTTAGATGTGAATTTCTTCAGCAATTTAAACAATCATTTAGCTATTTTGTAGCGATAGATTTAAGTCTAGTTTAATTAATAAAGCAGCTTGGAAAAAAATTATGCATAATTACTAATTAATCTATAGTCCCTCTATAAATGATTTCAGTTCTAAGCAAATTATCAAAGTTTCTACCAAAAAATTCCGTTTAATTCAGCAAAATACAACTTAATTCATATCACAGCTTGAAGTTGTTTATTTTATAAATTCCCTATAATAATTTACAGCTGTTTAAGCTATCCACAATCTTTAAATATAATATCATTAAGTAAAATCCGTTAAAATAGCTTTTGAATAAATTCTGCAATCTGGCTTGGCACACTTGTAAATACTTACAGTTGAAATAATAAACCTAGCGCAAAAATATTGTTGCCCTATTGAATAAGCCGAACGAATACAATGGAATCAGCTAACAGATGAACAATAACAACAACAGCAGCAACAACAGTAGCAACAACAACAGCAGCAGCAACAAACCCAAACAATTGCTGTCTAAATTCATTGTGTGGGCTTTTGTGTTTGCATGGATCACTTAACATACGTATGTATGTGTGTGTGCATGTGTGTGTGTGTGTGTGTGTGTGTATAAGTGTACATGTCAATGCATGTCTATGAATATAAAAATTTACATGACGTCTCTGTCGCATTGTCTGCAATAGCGGAAATATTGTTTGCTGTTGTTGTTACACTACAAGTTTAGAGTGGGTAAATGCTTCTGATTTGCTGTCGTGACACGACAACACACACAACATGTGTGTTGTAAGCTATGATATTTGTGTGTGGCATACCAATAAATTTCTTAAACAAAAGAAAATTTCTTAAATTTATTAAGCAGCTTATTAGTTTTAAGCTTTTTGCTTTATTTTTTTTAGCAAAACATTTTCCAATTAAATACAGTTTTAATATTATTTTGAAGTAAAGGAAAATGTTCAAAATATGTGTGATTAATAATAAATTAAGATACAGACAAAACTTACCAATAAAACATGTAAATATTTCAGTTGAATACGCCTAGGTTCCTAACTCTGTATTATATATTATATAGAATTAGCTTTAAGCAAAATGTAACAAATTAAGACAATAAAGCAACAAATAATAAGAATACAAAAAAATATATGTATTTTGTGACTGCAGATTAAGTTTAAGTATAAAATATATTAAAAAATTTTATGTTTACAAAAGCTGAGCTAAAATATGTAGCATTCTAATCAATCAAATCTGTGATCCAGCATTTTCTATTTAAAATTGTTATGTCTTTTCCACTCTTTTGCTTTTCCTTTAAGAATATTTTCCATTCTTCCCTCATAACTATATCAACCCAATGAGCCATTCGACAATTCCAGCTGGTTCGCTTCATCAGCAAAGTAAAATTTTATTGCTCTGCATATTCATACCTTCTCTAGATTCCATAACATTTAATTACTTTCTATGCAGCTGCTGCATAAAATCCTTTCAATGCTATGATTATTGATGCAACCTGAACTGCTTCTGATATCGAACTAGTTGCACTTACCAAAAGTCTGATCATGGCAAATAGCAATCGATTTGTTTTACATTGAATTATTTATGGCAAAATGCCAAAATGCTGCCATCTCTAGTAGATTATGCTATATGAGTGCTGAAAGTGTTTGAATATGTGAGTGTGTGTGCAATACACACACACAAATACACACGCAAATGGCATTTGATTTTGCACAAGCAAACACTTCAATTCACATTACTATGGATGGAAGGCTATGGTACAGGAATGATGGGCGTGTCAGTTGATACAGTTTATTATTGCCAAGCGACTGAATGCTGATGACAAGAAGTCAAGAAATACATACTATATATATATATATATACATATATGTTATATAGTATATAACTGTATGTTATATATAGAGAATGCTGATGATGCCTGTCTCATTATCAGCAAGAGAAAAGTTCTTGACTTTGCACAACAATTTTTTTAAATTATTATTATTATTATTAATTGTGAATACACTGAAAGTTTTTGCTTTTAAGCAATACAGAACTTGTCATGAACTAAACATTTCAATGTACAACATTCTTCAGCTACCGAACATTTTCGACCAATGCCTTGGCAAGAGTCCAATAATGTCATACGTTCACTCTAACAATTAAAAAGGTTTTAATTAATATTATAAAATTCAAATGAATAACAATTTTTATGTACCCGTGACATTCCATAAGAGATTGGCATTACTTCTGTATTATTATTTGCCGCACTTGACTTCTTGAACTAAAAGTAAAAAAACATTAGATTTGAAATCTCTTATTATTATATATCTAATAGTCTGCTGTACTTGAGCCCATTTCTTATTTGATACCAAATGTTCGTCGATTAGATGGCCACCGGTCATTGGATTTGTAGGGTGGATAGTTCCGTTGTGTTTTCCATGTGATATGGTATGCCCAACTCCACAGATTATCAAACACAATTCGATTAACAAAACCACTGCACCCAAAGCAAGTTGCATTCTGATTGTTTGTAGCAATTGCAAATTCTCTACTGATCAAGCTACAGAAATTGCAACCGTTTTTATAGGGTTGAGCACAAAGTCACATTAAGGAAACCACATGTGTCTACAATGGATTCAGAAAAATACATATAATGATATCTAATAAATTCCTAAGAATGTTTACTAATCTGGAAAGGTGTGAAAGCACTGTATGAAAGTAACTTGATATGTTTATAGATGTTAGAATGAAAATATGTTTTATTTACTAGGTGGTAACTATAGTGGTAACTATAAGCGAAGTTGTTGGCCAGAGGTAAGGATAGAATAAAATTTTCGTCTCAGTAACAGAGTTGCCTACTTGATCACAGAAGCAGCAGCAGGCGCACCACAAGAGCACCAGCAGGAGCAGTATAAATGTCAGCAGGAACTGTAGGAGGAGCGGTAGCATTATTGTTTTATAGCTTTAACCCGAAAAAGGGTCATTGGTGCCATAGTACAATGTGACAACAAATGTTTTTTTTCGCCAGAATTGTTCAGTGCCTTCTGAACATAAGCTGACGTGTGACAATAAACAGGGAATGGATACATAGGGATGCCTTAATTATGATATTTACAAATATTTACGTATGAACGAAACGGAGTTACGATATACCACGGGTTGGGTGATCAATGGGATGAATCCTCTTCAAGTGCCGGAACCTAATGATTAAGCTTTTCAAGTGGCTGCTCTTCACGATACTTACAATCAAGCAATGGCCCAAAATAAATCGTAGCACTATATTAAGGGCAAATTTATATCAATTAAATACCCAGTAATAATGACCCACTCAGATATGTCCCTACACACATCCTTTATACATTTGAATAAATATAAAGTGAAAACTAATGTTTAGTTATCATTCAAACATTATCAATTGATTGATTTGGACTCATAAATTCACAATTAAATTTCTGTTTAATAATTGTATAACTGCCCCCAGTTATGCAACATTTATAAATTCACAGAAACAGAACAGAGCTGCCGCAAATAAACATGAATTGACACAATATTTATAGCCAACCTTTGTGAGTAAGTTGATTATATGAGATAATTTTCAATATTCATTTATGACATGATTTTGCAGAAAATAAACTTTGCTAAAAACAAATATGAAACAAGATCTCAAGGAATATATTAAGAATTGTTTGTATTTTAAAGTACTTAATTTTTTGTTGTAAGATTAGCAAAGAACTGCAAAGAAATGACAATTTATAATGTGAAAGTACATTAATCAAAGGAAATGCTAATTGAATTCATAGAATTAGGCATGAAAATATGTGATAATTTTTGGGTTTTTTGTATATGTTTCGGAGTCTCTTTCTTTAGAACCGTGATGAAGTATAAATAGTACAAATTGTGTTGTCAACATTATTGATAATAATGCTCATAGTTTCGAATGAAAAAATGAAATATAAATCTGTTTAAGTTACTATATAAAACATATGCTTAACATTTACAACGCTTCGATATTCAATTTCCAGCTGAGCAAATATCAATCTACCTTAGGGATAGCTGTAGCTATTGCTAAATTGTATAGCGCAGCTGTCTAAACATTCCCCAAACAACAAATTCAATTTAAATAATATTAAACACAATTATTTGCATAATATTTTCAACTTTTAAACTAATTTATTAACTTGTAATTGAATTACTTTCGCTACAAAACACATAGTTTGGAATGCTTAAGGCAGTGCAATGTGCAACATTCCTCGGCACGAGTACAGTTCATACCAATACTATTACATTTGTCCAATAAGTCCATTTTTTTCCACTAAAATTAAAAAAAAAAACAACAACAAAAGTTATTAACAATATTAAATAGGAATATACAATGAGCTACAAACCCGTGGTAAATCTTTCGATGTAAGCATCACTTCAGTTTCCAGTTTATTTTTGGGCATCGGTCGTTTTTCCTAAGAGCACATGGAATATTATATTATATATATTTAATAATATAATTATTTTTATATAGATTTATTTTTAATTGCTTACAATATTAACATTTGTAGCTTCAACAGGCGGCTCTCCCTGGTGCTCTGTATCATCATAAGGCAGTAATGGATCCATTAACCCGCTAATTGCAGTACAAAAGACCAACGCCTTTAAGCTAAGAATTATAAATATTATTTGCACAAATAATTGCATGCTGGTTCCCATAAGTTGTTAACTTCCTAATGAATGGAATTGAACATTTCAGCTGCTTTTATAGGCCAACTCCATGGTGCATTCCTTCAGCTATACTCCAAGAAACAGATGTAGATACAATTACCATGTTGTATATTTAATAGAAACATGTAAGAGTGCTGTAGTCGAGCACACCCGATTATGATTAACCCTGCACCCACGTTATAAAAACAAATTTGTATATATTTTACTTTTACATCTGTATTACAAATTAGTCAAGACATCCACCCTACTGACAGATTATGAAGGGCACCGAAGTAGCCAAGACTACAACCAATTTATTACGCATATCCCGCTGGCATTGCAACTTGTACTGGGTAAAGAATTTTCAATTGCCAATTTCTCAGGTGTTTATGGTCCGCTAGAAATGAAATTTACTGATCATATCAATAGAAGGCTTAGCATTAGATATGTATTATTACGGTTTTCATCCAAATATGCTTTCCCACATATTGACAGGGATCAATCAAAAATAGAGATAAAACATCATCAAGACAGGAAACTACATTGCAAATTTGTTGCCTATAGTCTGTTCATTACACATTGATTGGTGGCATTGCAACTTGTACTGGGCAAAGGTTATTCAATTGCCAATCGATTTTATCGTTTATCTCACTCTCTGTTTGCCCAAAATCAAGCACTGAGCAACATTTGTCTTAAAAGGAGTAGGAGATAATTGATTTTTTTTAAATCCTCTTAAGTGTATATATAATACATGATCAGTAGCAATAGCCAATAGTAGATATAGTCATATTCAGCTGTCTGTGACACTTCGCATACTATACGAACACAGAACTTAGTGTGGTTTCTCTATATTATATATACATAGATCAAGTTTATGTCTAAATTATGTCTGGCTGTCTGATAGCCCCTGAAACTCCAACTGATAGGATATGAAAAAATATACTATAACTTTAACATGATAGCATATAACAATACTCACAAATATATTAAAAATAAAGAAATTTACATGTCGTTAGACATATACTATATTTATTATTGAGCTGACAATAAACTCTGACAAAAATATATAATTTTATAGATTGATTATCTTAATTTCAAGTTATGGAAATTAAATACAATAACATTTAATAAGTATTTAAATAACAAAATTTATCTACTTTTAATGATATATAGACGGCAAAACTTTACATATCAAAAGTTGTAGTTTTGACAAGGTTAAGAAAGTTGGACTGCATCTATAGTTTCTTACTTATTTATAGTATTTTATTTGTTTAGTTAACAGTTGTCTTAATATTTAGTTTATTCAAAACAAACATTTAACTTTAAGGTTGCACTTTAAGTAATTTTTCAATTTATTTGATATGCAGTTGCTAATTAGCACACAATATAATTATAAATATACATAAAATACAAATATATATACACTTATTTACTTTAATAAAAGTGTATTGTTTTCATTAGTTTTTTTTTTTTTTTTTTTAATTAAGGAATACGATGTACAATAACCCCATTATGTCCTTGGTAACATTTCATTAGTCACAAAAAATACCCATATACAATATTTATATGGTATATGCAGGTGACTTATGACTTATGCGCTTTGCGTTTATTCAATCAATATTATTTGACATCTATTAGCATATCTGTGACAACGGAGATTGGTGCAACAGTCAGAGTTGGATACACACTGTAAAATTGTAATCGAAAACAAAAGTAAGTTACGAGAGGTATTTAGTTATGGCCAAGCCCACTTACAGGGTCACCATGGCGGCCACAGGTCGGAGCTTGTATAATATCAATTTTTGGGGGGTTTGGCAACACTGGAACTGGATTGATCTTCTTTGCTAGTTCACCAATCGGGGGAATTCGTTGTGAATTTGCATTGCATATGACAAACGCGCTTAGGAAAATGCAAAGCAAAAGTATATTGAGCTGGAGAGAGATTGCCATTTTAACGTTAAGAAAGTTAAGCAGCGACTAAAGGTTTCGTATTGTGCAAACCGATGCTATATACTGTCGATGTTACTTCAATCCATAACCCAAATACGATCGCTTTGTTATTATACAAAGACGAGACGAACGTTTGCCGAAGTTAACCGCGCAATTATTAATTACTCAAATAATTGCTCAATTAATTACTCAAATAGTTCACAGAATACACTGCTAGAAATTATAAATAAATATTAATAATAATTGTTTAGATATTTGTACCAACCATTGTCAAGTTTAAGAGCATAATATGTTTGGTAAAAGATAAATAAATATTGAACTTTAATTGTAATAATATTTTTTGTTAAAGAATGCACAAAATAAAATATACAGCTTCTGACTGCATAAAATTTTGGTCTCAAAAACCAAAGCAATAGAGCAGCCTACTTGCTCGCAGAAGCAGCAGCAGGAGCACCACAAGAGCAGCAGCACGAGCAGTAGAAATAACAGCAGGAACTTTATAATTTTAACCCGAAAAAGGGTGATTGGTGCCATAGTACAATGTGACACCAAATGTTTTTTTCGCTGGAATTAACTGCTTGATTTGGACTCATAAATTCACAATTAAATTTCTGTTTAACAATTGTATATCTGCCCCCAGTTATGCAACATTTAAAAATTCACAGAAGCAGAACAGAGCTGCCGCAAATAAACATGAATTGACACAATATTTATAGCCAACCTTTGTGAGTAAATTGATTATATGAAATAATTTTCAATATTCATTTATGACATGATTTTGCAGAAAATAAACTTTGCTAAAAACAAATAATAGCAAAGAGATTTCAAGGAATATATTAAGAATTGTTTGAATTTTAGAGCACTTCATTTTTTATTATGTTGTTAGATTAGCAAAGAATTCCAAAGCAATGGCAATTTATAATGTGAAAGTACATTAATCAAAGGAAATGCTAAAAAGGGCACTCAAGTAGCCAAGACTACAACCCTTTCATTACGCATTGACTGGTGGCATTGCAACTTGTACTGGGTAAAGGTTATTCAATTGCTATTTTTTCCGATATATATATATAAGCGATTATTTGTAAATCGATTTTATCGTTTATCTCACTCTCTGTTTGCCCAAAATCAAGCACTGAGCAACATTTGTCTCAAAAGAAGTAGGAGATAATTGATTTTTTTAAAATCCTCTTAAGTGTATATATAATACATGATCAGTAGCAATAGGCGAGTGGATATAGTCGTGGCCAGCTGTCTGTCAGTCTTATGCACACTTCGCAGACTATACGAGCTGGAAACACAGAACCTAGTGTGGTTTCTCTATATTATATATATACAGATCAAGTTTATGTCTAATTTATGATTTACGCCCTCTCTCTTTCCCTCCCCCACAAATCGATTTAAATGTATTTTTTCCAATTTTAGCAAATGCATTTCTAATGCTTATCTGAATAGTAAACATTAAAGTAGGTGAAGATTTAGTTGATATGGCAAAATCAGCAATCCAAATGCGTAGTCAGCAGCGCAGTCAGCAGCGCAGTTAGCGTATAGGTAAGTGCGTGTTTATATGAAGTGTAACCTGTAATCGGGCATACTTAACTTCAACGCACTTATTTGTTGTTCTTAAAGATGTTTATTGCTTTATTTTGTACTTAAGAAAATTGTCGATAAGCAAATAAGATTAGGGCTGTCTGATAGCTGCTCAAACTACAACTGATAGGATATGAAAAAATATACTATAACTTAAGTTCTATAACTTTTAACTCACGGAAAAATGTTATATTGAAAGGGCATATAACATATAAAAACAATTCGTATAGCTTTATTAAAAATGAAAAAAACTACATGTCATTGAACATATTATATTTATCATTTAGCTGATATATTAATTCTGAAAAAATACATAATATTGTGAATTTCTAAGTTATTTTGATTCCACTTAAAGGGTTCAAATACAATAATATGTTTTCAAATAGTATATGCAGGTTTGACTTATGAGCCGTGCGTTTAGTTGGTAAAAATATGATGAAGTTTAGCCGACACATATATGAAGATACGACAGACAACTCTTGGAACAACAGTCGTCGCTTTTTGAACACTGTAAGATTGTAAACGAAAACAAAAGTAAGTTACGAGAGGTATTTAGTTATGGCCAAGCCCACTTACGGGATCACCACGGGAGCCACAGGCCTTAGTTTCTATAGTATCAATTTTTAGAGGGTTTGGCAACACATATGTATTGTCAACTTTCTCCATCGTTTTCTTATCGTCTGCCTCTTGAACTGGATTGATCTTCTTTGCTGGTTCTAGATCACCAACTTGGGGAATTTGTCGCGCATTAGTATTGCATATGACAAACGCGCTTAGGAAAACGCAAAGCAAAAGCACATTTAACTGGAGAGAAATTGCCATTTTAACGTTAAGAAAGTTAAGCAGCGACTAAAGCTTTCGTATTGTGCAAACCGATGCTATATACTGTCGATGTTACTCCAATCCATAACCCAAATACGATCGCTTTGTTATTATACAAAGACGAGACGAACGTTTGCCGAAGTTAACCGCGCAATTATTTGAGTAATTTAGTTCACAGAATACACTGCAAGAAATGATTAATAAATAATAAAACTGTTTAAATATCAGCAGGAACTTTAGGAGGAGCGACAGCATTATTGTTTTATAATTTTAACCCGAAAAAGGGTCATTGGTGCCATAGTACAATGTGACACCAAATGTTTTTTCTCTGGAATTGTTCAGTGCCTTCTGAACATAAGCTGACGTGTGACAATGGAATGGAAATGGATATATAGGGATGCCTTAATGACTCAAATGGCTGCTCCTCACGACACTTACAATCAAGCAATAGCCCACAATAAATCGTAGCACTATAATAAGAGCAAATTTATTTCACTTAAATACCCAGTAATAATAACCCAGTCAGATATGTCCCTACACACATCCTTTATACATTTGAATAAATATAAAGCGAAAATTCATGTTTAGTTATCATTGAAACTTTATCAATTGTTTGATTTGGACTCATAAATTTACAATTAAATTTCTGTTTAACAACTGCCCCCAGTTATGCAACATAAAAATTCACAGAAGCAGAACAGACCTGTCGTAAATAAACATGAATTTTGATTTATAGCCAACCTTTGTGAGTAACTTGACTATATGAAATAATTTTCAATATTCATTTATGACATAATTTTGCAGTAAATAATAAACTTTGCTAAAAACAAATATGAAACAGATCTCAAGGAATATATTAAGAATTGTTTGAATTGTACAGCACTTAATTTTTTATTATGTTGTTAGATTAGCAAAGAACTCCAAAGAAATGGCAATTAACAATGTGAAAGTACATTAATCAAAGCAAATGCGAATTAAATTCAATTAATTATGAATTGTTATTAAGTCTTGTACATAGGTATATATAATTAGTATAACATAGTAATATTATTCTATTCTCACTCTCATATGTAACCTGCTCAAGCTGCCACGAATAGGTAGCAGAAAACTTGTTTAAATGAAATAAATAAATAAAAAAAAAAAAAAAGAATTAAATTCATAGAACAAAGCATGAAAATATGTGATAATTTTTGGGTTATTTTTATATGTTTCGGAGTCTCTTTCTTTAGAACTGTGATTAAGTATAAATAAATATACAATTTATCTTGTCAAAAGGGCAATTGATTTTTATTTTCCGATCATAGATGTAAGAGTTTATGCGTAAATCGATTTTATCGTTTATCGAGTTATAGAAAATTGAAAATAAACTTTATCTGCTTATGGTATAGGGGGCACCTACATGCAAAATTTGTTCTACGTAGTTCATATAGTTTTCAAAATCTGTGGGTTCCTACAGACGGCCATGCGAACGAATGTAGAGGGCCAGATCGATTCGATTTCCTGATCAAGAACATATATACTTTATAGAGTCTTAGATGCTTCCTTCTGTCTGTTACATACATATATTTGCATTGTTTAAGTAACCCCTTTTACCCGTTTTTCTTACAGGTACAGGGTGTAAAAGGATTTAACAATCTGCGTTAATTTAATAGGTTTAAATAATAATAAAATCATGAAGTATTTTAATTATTTCTTTTATTTAAATGAATATATTTTGTGTTTTAAAATGATTATTGAATATTTAACAATTTATGGCTTTAAGGAACTCTCTTTCTT
>JBAMCO010000111.1:0-10775 GCA_037075125.1 Hirtodrosophila caputudis | reverse complement strand
ATCATATTCGTTTTATAAAGTATTTGAAAATTATATCGAATATTCGATAATGATTTTTGATAACTTGGAAAAGAAAATTGAACACATTTGTGTTCAGAATCGTTGTAAAAAAAAGCACTAATAGCCCTTATTAAATATTTCATTTTATATTATAACAATATTGCAATACTAATGGACGCTAAGGAAAAAACATTTTTGCTTTAATACATTCTACATTTCTTTTTTGCGTAAAAAACAAACCTTTTATGGGATTTTATGTGCACTCTGACCAGCTTAACATTTGCTGTCATTCATTCAGCTTATTGATTTTTGCAATATTTTTTAGAAAGTAGCATAAATGTCGAAATGAATAACACTGCAAGAAACAACTAAAAGCAAGTCGACTGCCAGTCAAAAAAAGTACCAAGGAGCTTTGAGTTATCGGTAAGATGTAAGTTCTAGACACATTGTGTTTGTAGCAATTGTAGTGTGGCAACTGTAAGTCGTAAGATGGTGATTTTTGTGCCGCCCAATACAAACAAATCCTTAGCAAGACTTAGGCGCATCTTATGAGGAATAAGATGACGACTACGAACAAGTCAATTGTTAACTTATGTATGCACTCGGCCGATGTGACAATTTGAAAACTTTTTAAATATTAAATAACTTAAATGTATATTTGGTGTCGAGGTAAATAAAAACAATTTCTAACCATGATAAACTTTTTATCTTTGTCGTCTGATGTTGTTGCTCTATTCATTGATTTAGTTTTATTTTTGTTACTTAACACGTGTAGGTCACATAAATGTATTAAATTTACGCAAGGTTTCACATGGCAGTGTCTAGAATTCCACAGTTTCACACTTCCTACACTTTAGGAATCTTAAAGTTTCAAATTTAAATTAAATTTGTGCTTAAAATCTGCTAACCGTTTATAATTTAGCTTTAATTGACCATACATTTCCCATTTTTCTACTGGATAACCATCCGAAAAGTTGCCCCGATACATTTAACCCTCTAAAAAAGAGAATAAGTATTTCGCATTATTGTATTTTTTACATTTTCGTTTTTTTTTTGTCCTCTACTTCGGTAATACATATACAATTTTTGTTGCGAATCCTACTTAAGTTGTCATTTTGATTGCTTTTGAAGCTTTATGAAGCCCACGCTAATTTTTCTTTTCCTTTCATTTATCATTTTTTAGACTTCGTAGCTAACACAATTTTTACACCCCATATCCATTTGAAAAATGAGCAAAAGGGGATAATAAAATAGTACGTTTGTATGTAATAGGCAAAATTTAAGACTACTCACTCATAAATTTTAACATATTTAAAAAAATATATAAAAACTTATATCTAGTCATTTGCTTCTCCTGGTTCTTCTTTTCAAGGACTGGAAAATACCAGGTCTCCCGGTCTCTAATTGTAACGGCTGGACTAAAAATAGATCTGCCGCGATACTGTGGCAAGTTTCAAGTTCCTATACACTATGGTATTGGAAATTTAGGGCCACCTGGATATATTTAATTTGGTTGTTGCTTTTCATTTTTAACCCCGGAAATATTTAAAGTATTCTGTTGAGAGGGTACAACAGCAATAAAACCAATCAATGTGCACTTAGCACTTAACAGCAAGAGCTGTCGGAGTTTGTGTGCGTATATACGATAATGTATGTATACGCAATACGGGTACTATATTTTGCTACAGGGTGACCTGTAGTTGGGATTTCAACATTCTTACTTTTTTTTTTTTTGTTTTACTTCTCAGTTGGATACAAATATCAATATGACATTTACGCGAAAAATTTAATAAAAATTTAAATTAGAGATAGACGGGTACAGAATGCTCTTCTACTTTCTAGTATTGAATTATTATGTGCCACGTCGCATGAGATTTCCTGTAAGTTTTCCTTACTCGATTATTATTCTGTAAAATTTTGTTTATCTTTGTTAAGGGTATTAGAGGAATTTAATTTTTTCCTTTGTGACCTTATGAGTTCTTTCATTCACCTCAAAATAGTGCATCGCCCTAATAATAAATTTACTAAGTCCGCTTATAATAACTACGCTATATACTTAAAATGTTTACAAAAGTATATTTTAACTTATAACCACTAATCTGTTCTCCTGACTGCTCTCACTTCTTAATTCCATTGGCTACATCGGACTCACTGACAGCCTTGAATCCAAAGTTCCTGTTCAGCAATAATTTATTGACATTTTATTATTTAACCATCCGTTGTTTGAGTTTTATTCTAAATTTCTCTAAATCGTTTGTTTTTATTGTGATAATATTTTTATTTTTTAATGTTAAGAGTGTTAACAACTTAAGATATAAATTTCTTGCAATAATTTACAGTATTTTATTATTTTTATTTTTGTTCTGAAGTTGTTAAAAATGTGATACTTCTTTAATAGGGACAGTAGCGATTTTTTGATTTTAAAAACAACGAGTTAAGTGTTATTTTCTATAATCTAACACGAAATTTAAATAAAAAAAATTAATTTGGGCGGGGTAAAGTACTTACATAGCAAGAACAAGTATAAGTGCTGTAGTCGAGCGCACGCGACGACGGTTCACCCTGTACCCAGTGCATAACATCAAATTTGTACATAATTCGCATTTATATGTGCACACAACTCTGTCGGCTTAAATACGCGTCACCCATACTCAAATTGAGCAATAGATGGCACCACAAACAAAAGGGATTAGCGGATTTCTTATTAGAATTAGCGGGTTTTCACCTTTAACAATAAGTGGCGCCACATATTAAACTCAAATGCTGCGATGTACACGCATTCACGTATACACACAAACAAATTTCCAATTTGCTGGTGGCATTGCAGATAAAACGGATCCGATTATGGTCCGATCGTGATGAAATTCACAGAACGGATTCAGAGAGATATTACTAATGAGTATGGGCGGATATATCAAAAAACAGCAATAAACTTCATCTGCGTATTGCATAGAGGAACCTACATGTCAAATTTGATGTCTAGCTTTTATAGTTTACGTTCATACGGACGGACGGATGGACAGACAGACGGACTGGGTTTTAGACGCTTCCTTCTACCAGTTACATATATTTGCACAATTTTAGTACCCCCATTTTTCAAATGGGTACAAGGGTGTAAAAATTCAAACTTATTATTTATTATTATAAGTTAGGGGAAAATTAGTGAAAATAATTCAAAATTGCAGATGAATCCTCAAACCAATGCATCTTTTTTAACTATGGTGACCGGAAGTGATGTGTTTTTCCTATCTCACATCAAAAAATGATTATTTTGGGACGTTTTTGTGCGACACTTTTCCTCTAATTAGTTAAATGATTATATTGTATGAATATCTTCATCAATTATACACTATATATTATTAAGCTATGTTATTGCAAAATTTAATTAGAATTCATCAGTAGTTTTTGCGTGATTCACTAACAAAGTTAAATACAAACTTTTAGATATATAATTTATGTAAGGATATAAGAATTCACTTTTCTTAAATTAACTAAATTATTTTCTATTATTTGTCTATTTAATTTCTAAATAGTAAAATTAATTATGATGAACTTTTATATTATATGCATAGTTAATATGATTTTTGAAATAACTATAAAACTAACCATTTGCTTCTTTTTGGAAGTAGAATGTATTTTATAAACCTAACCTCATAAACCTACTTTAAGAATAAATAAAGTGGAAAATAATATATGACATGAGCACAAATTGGAAATCAGCAATAGCATATGCTGGATGTGGTTGTTGCTAGAGCAGTTTATTGTCTGCAATTCATTTTCTCGCATTTCCTAACCACAGTCGTTAATTTAATGTCAACGTTTGACATTTAGTCTCTTTCTCTCCAAGCCCCGACCTCACTCTTCACTCTCTGTCTCCCTCTCTCTCACTCTCTCCGGACTCACTTTCTATTGTGTATGTTCTTGAATGTTTTTTTCCATCAACTGCAAAATATTTTTATATCAAAGAATATGATGCCTAGCTTGAGGCGCCTCTACAATACAAACAAAGAGGCTCAGCTACAACAGGCGCGACAAACCTAACAAAAATGATGCCAAAATGAGCAAGTAGTAAATGAGATTTTTAGGTCAACAAAATCCAACCAGTAAACGTGTTGGGGCTACGGCAACGCGCTTTATACCCTGTACTCAATCTAACTGCGTTGTAATGTATGCCATAGCCAAAAAAGAACATGTATATAGCATAAAGAAAAACATATTATCCATCTCTCTAATTTGACTATAGAATAAAAATATACACACCCCGAAATCACAGAATTTGAAACAAAAGTTTGTGTAATTTTATGATACTATCCATATAATCCAGTTGTTTAAATTAATAAACAATGTATATCATATTCAATATAACGAAGAGAGTGTAGATAGGGTTCGTTGTACGCATACTTTGCTAGTCGACCACCATAGGCATAAGCTTTGCTTTTGTTCTTTTTTTTGTTTATTTTCAGAACAGCTTTTGCCTTTCTAAATTTTCTCTTTTTTGCCACGCTTAAACGCTTTGATGCTAAGCGTGCAGCTCGTTGGCCACGTGTGTTCAGGTTTGTTATTTATTTTTTAGCCACTGACGCTTTATAGGCTAAATAAACACCACGAGGGGGTGGACACATGTGTATGTACATGTACATAAATGCCTGACAGCGCAGTTTTGTGCGTTGGTTTTGGCCTACAAAGTCAGGGTGCGCTACAATTTGAGCGAAAGTGCAGCACATACTTATAGGCACTTATGCAAAACATTAAGCAGCTGACCTGAATTTTATGCTTATAATATTATTTTTAGAGCAAATAGGTGTCGAAAATATCAAGTGCATAATGCCACAGGCACGATTATATTAAGATTACAGGCGCTCAAAGTTCATACACCTAAACTATTTATAATCATCATACTGACCTAAATTAACGATTGCATTATGTGCAATGATTAAAACTTCACAACGTTTTAAGCACCGCAGCAGCAAATGTTTTCATTCAATTTCGAAAATGCCGAGATCATTATATTTTCACATCATTACCAAGTCAACAACATTCGACTAGACAGACGTTGCAAATTGGAACTATACTAATTTTAACTTGTTTGTAACAAACTCACATGTCACCACACCAGAGCAAAAAAATGCTACATAGAGGAAGGGTGGAATGAATGAATAGAGATTGAGACTCTCATAACGCAAGTGTTGGTAGCGCCAGTTGCCCAGCTTAACAACTACAGACAAACATCTAAATGGGATAGAAATCTGTTTTCTGACAAAACAGAACTAGATAGGCATAAATATGGCGAAGAGACCTGGATATCGTCCTACCTATACATTTCCTTTAATGTAGGTTTTTGTTAAAAACGATGAAAAGTCTCATACTTTTAACATTTTATATCATGATTTCTTCTTGTTATTGATATAGAGTATTAATTAATTAGCATTTGGATTTTGCTTCAAAATTTTGATGATCAGCATTGTTGGTACTTACACAGTGTTGCGTGTGATACTGCAATAAACTTTAAGTTAAAGTTTTCAAAAGAAAATTTTGGTGCTCCTCAGACCAATTTACAATTTACTAAAGTGTCAAAAGAAATCATCTCTACATATCGATAATTTAAAATTGCAATTAAATTAGCTCTTTTTTTTTGTGGAGGGAGTATGAATATTATTTTGTCAAAGATTCCACTTAACTCCTTCCAGGCAAAGGACGACGAGATCGGTAAAAGCCAATCTATTTGTGAAGCACTGAGAGCTGCGATAAACAGCAACACCTTGACTATGTTAGCACAACCAATAAACATAACTTCGAGTGCAGCAGTAGAAGCACATGAATCCAATATCTGCAGCAAAGCGCAAGGGCGCTTTCAAAGAGTGAAAAGAAAGTTGCCTAAAAGCTCTTCATCTAGGGTTTTCCTAGGCGAATACTACTAAGCAAGACCAGCAGCATAACTATACAGAGAATAAAGGGTCTCATAAAAACCAGTTCAGTATTTTGGAGGACACCCAAGAAAGTGATAATGATGTGGATTTGGAAAGTTGCTCTTCTGATGAAATGTGCATGCTTCCCAGCACTAGCAAACAAGCCGCTACTACTATTGCAGTTAAGTGATGAGGTAACGCCGCAGCTGAGAAATATGCCACTGACTCTGCAACACACGCAAAGTATTGTCAAACCCACTGCCAATTGTGATGGAAGGTGTCGGGAATGTAAATCTGTGGATTGTATCAGTAAAATTACTAAAAAAGACAAAGTAGAAGCTTCTTATGGAGGAGTAATGAGACTTTATGCAGCCAATGCTGATATTTTTCGTACCATAATTAAGTGTCTAGGGGAGGAAAAGTACGAGTTTAATTGTTATCAACTTACAGAAGATCGGCCTTGCAGAGTATGCATAAAGGGACTTCATTATAGTATGCTTCACAGCCACATTAGGGATGAACTGGCCAAGATGGGCCACAATTTAATAGGTGTGCATTCGCCTAAATGAAAAGTGTCAGGCAGCTTAGATTTAATGCTAGTGGACATGTTGTTTTTAAACATAGCTTCTGCACCCAACAATAATGACGTATTAAACACTACTAAAATGTGCAACATGCGAGTTAAATCTAAAAAACTTCGCAAACAATTTACAATGTCATCGGTGTCAGCAATTTGGAAATTCGGCTAAATATTGCCGAAAGGCTTATGCTTGTGTCAAATGTGCTGGTGATCACCCTGGTAGTAACTGCACGGGATCCCTTAGTGAGCCTTGTACATGCTACAATTGTGGAGAACAGCACTCTGCATATTATTCTGGGTGTGTCAAGTTTAAGGCATTTCAGGAGCGCTCACGGCCTAGACGTGGCTTAAATGGAAGAAGCCTGTAAATGCAAGAACTGAGGAACGTGCACCTGCTAGGGGAAGACAGACATTATCTTACGCAGATACAGTTAGAGGAGCCATTTTGCCTGGGCTACCACAACAACAACAGCAGCAGCAGCAACAACAGCAGCCGCAACAACAGCAGTTGTTTCACCGACAGTCGGAATTGCTTTGATGGGATAGACTTTATTCTTAGAATCACAAATTTTATGCATATCACTTAAAAATAAGCAATACTAAGAAAAATATAAACTTCAACTTTGAAACCCCGTTACCCGGCAAGGCAAAAAAGGATTAAGTTATTTTCCACGTTTCAAAACAACATAGTACAACAGTACGTTGATTTAGTCTTTAGTTATTAGAAATGGATTACCAGAATGGATGCTGAAATATTGAAAAAATTTCCTTGAAGTCTTCATTATGCGGACACCTCCAAAAGCCGGAAAAAATAGGTACAACCGTGAGTGTAAGTTTGAGGGTGTATTCATGGTATATTCTTAGTGAGTATAAAAAAAAGCGACTCTGCGTCTCTATGGTACCATTCTGCATACGAATAAGTGGGAAGAAATACTCAAAACTATGGCACTATGCAAACTTTTCTCACATTCAGCACAATAAATCCAAGTCATAACAAAGACACTGAATAAACAACTTGACGCGTTTGTCAAACATGGGATCAAGTATTGATGAAATGACAAAAGATATGTTTGAATGGCAGTTAACATCTGAACTCGCTGAATAATCAAGAGATGCAAATGGAGCAGAGAGTCCAATTGAGTGTGACCGTATGTCAAAGCTGTAACTAAGCCGCAACACATTTACCAGTATTACAGCTATTGTAATTGTGTGTGTGTTTGAGTGTGAGCTTACTAATGAATATACGCATCCCACAATATGATGGCAACTGCAGTTAAAAAACAGACAAAGAGAGCGAAAGAACGAGAGATACAGACAGAGAGAGAAAGAAAGAGAGGCAGAAAAAATAAATGGAAGATCAGAGGCAGCCAATTCTTTGTCTGACATTTACTTTTCTACTCTGAGCGTCTTTTCTACATACGCTTGACCGGCCTTTGACTTTCATCCATAAATGTCAAGTTGTCTCTTTGCTTATTTTGCTCTCCTACATAGAAAAACTCATACAAAATACAACTAATATGACTAGAGTTTTATCAAGCCCAGTTTAAAGTGCCTAAAATAGACCGTAAAATCAACGCCTTATAAAAGTAGCTTGTTTTAATCTTTAACTTAATTTCACAATTGAGACTGATATGTTTGATTTTTATATATAGTGAAAATATCAAATATCTATAATGAGTATTTACTACAACGGGACAATTAAATTCAAAAGAAATATGGCGGTGCTATACACAACTTTAAAATATATATATATATATATTGAAGCTGCATAAACTTATATACTTTTGATCAAAATCAAAAGCCGATATAATTTTGAAGTAAGTAGCAACGAATCAACAAATCAGAACCACAAGCGTAATCTTTTCACTTAAATTTGTATTTGTGTATAAATCTTAAGTTGTAAAATTGTGAAAGTTATTCAATATCTATTGGTTTTTATCGATTTGCGGGGATGGTGGCAGGGATACCGAAAATTGGCATAACACATAATCTACACATAGTATACAGGAACCTATATACAATTTGGTGTCTCTGGCTTTCAGAGTCTCTGAGATATAAGTGGTTATGTGTAAATTGATTTCATCGTTTATCTGGGGAAGGCGAACAGTTATCGAAAATAAAGCTGATCTGCGTATGGTAAACAAGCTCTCTAGCTCTTATAGTTTCTTCAATTGGCTCTTTTCTTGTTTTCATCGGCTGTGAGTAATACAATACTATAAATATTTAAGCCGTTTTTCTCGACAAAAAACGTGTGTTATGGCGCTTGTTACACACATTGTTGTTATTTATTTTGTAGTAAACACAACTGCGAGTATCCTACTTATTTTCATGGGCTAGCCTCAGTCCTGCTTTTGATTGTTTTTACCAAGCTCGTGTGACAAGTAAACTTTTGCAATTAATCAAGATAGGCCAACCAGCAGTTGAACAATAACAAGAACTACGTTGACCACAACATCACATTTGCATTAGAGTGCGATACGGCCGTCACTACCTGTACATACTTTTTCACATCTGTCCATCTGTCGTTTTCTCTCTCGCTCTCTCTCGTTCCTTTTGTGTGTGGACGACAACGATTAATAATAATAACTACGACTAGTTGGCCAGCAAGTGGCATAATCATGATTTATGGCATTTAATTAATAAGCGACATAACCGGACGAGCGGCAAGAGCCGCAATTGAAAGTTGTTGAAAACGACCTCTTTCGCATGGCTCTCTCACGTCCTTTTAACTACCACAAGCTATAATTTGGCACATGCTTTTTACCAACTGCAATTGCGATTACTTAAACCACGCACTTTCTTGAGCGATGTTTCCTGTTTTTTTCATTAATTAATTATATTAATTTTCGGTAAATATAATATGAGTCAATCTAGTCATGCCCGTCCTTATGCACAATAAATCTATTATGTAGGTTCTACTATATGCAGATCGGATATATTTCATTTTATTAATAATCCCCTTCACACAAATCGATCAATAAGCTTTCCAGCCATATTTCTAAACATATTTCAACGTCAAAGAAACACTTAAAGTTATTCAACTCTTTCTATTAAATGTAAAAAATGTCTTGTCAAAATATTTTAAAATATTTATATGTATTGTTTATATCAAATTTTAAATTGAAATTTCTAATGTGTTAACATCCCATGACTACATTTAATTCTGAGAATTTTATAACTAACTCTTTTTATTTGTAAAGCATAGAAATGTTCATTTCCAGGTGTTTAGCAGAAAATTGAATTTATTAATTGCAGCCTTACTCAAAATTTGTTGATATTATGAGCTCTGTTGTTTTATTTTGCCCTGTATACACAGCTAATTAAAATAAATGGGTTTTGACAATGCTGTCAATGCGGTTGCCAATGGTCGACCACAAAGGGTGCAAGTGACGTTTCCGCTAGTCACTTATTTTACAGATAATTTATCGCTATGGTTCCATTTGACGTCATTTTGGATGTGGTAGACCGTATTGTTGCTGTATTAGTTGCAGTAGTGGTAAAAATTGCTATCTTTACTTTACTCTTCGGTCAAATTAAATATTTTGCGTGGGCGTTAAGAGCCAGATGCAATTATAACAGTTTAATATATTTGTAAGATTGTAGGAAATTATTTTGTGACTATCCTATTTTTTAATTTAAAGACTCCTCAGAAAATAAATAGCGTACAAACCACAAATTAAATAAGTTTTTTTTTAAATATTTTCGATCATCTATCAATGTTCGTCCATCAATGATAGATATGATTAGATTTCCAATCAGATATTTGAATTTAATAAATTAAGACATCCAATAATGCAAATAATTATTAATTGGAAAAATAAACAAATATATGAGATGTAAAATTTGTTATAATCTATGAAAGACATGATTTTAAAACCATACTGTTACTTTTTGTTTTAAATATAAAATTATATATATCGAGTGTCAAATTATTAGAAACTTATATTTTTATTTGGTAATTCATTCAAAATTCGACAAATAAATCTGACCAAATAAGTAGGTTTATTTCGAATAATTGGAGTTGCCTTTTCCGATTTATATAATCAAGTTATACGAATAACGACAAAAAATTCCCAGCAGAAGAACTTTAAAATCCAAATATATAAAATTCATGGTTATGAATTTATGTTATGTAGTTTACAAAAATGACATACTCGGAATTTTAATATATTTTATTTTACATGGCAAGTGACTAACACGAACAGGCCTTAACGCAGGTTATGAAGACCGCACTAATTAGCTACTTTAGAAATGGGAGTATTCGTGACTTGCGGCTTGATTACTTCCCT
>JBAMCO010000109.1:0-17591 GCA_037075125.1 Hirtodrosophila caputudis | reverse complement strand
CGAGCCGTAAAGAAAGTATTGCAATTAACAATTATCAGTTTTAATTGCAACCATTAAATGTTCCAATGCAACTAAATCAACAACAAATTATAAATTACAAATTATAAATTAATTGCAATTGTGTTCCGTTTATTTAGTTTAATTCCGATACGTGAAGTGCAAAACGCGCAAAACTTGACAGAGTAGGGACTTTTTCTCTGAAAGGAATTTCAGTTCGTGTTGTCATAAACAACAAGTTGTGAAAGTCAAAGAAAGAATGCATAGAAAAGTTCTAGAAAAGCTGCTTAAAAGCTATTGAATGCCAAAGGGGGAAAAATGAAGTCAATTATTGCCCTTACAAAGCTTCTTGTTTGCGGTTCTCTTTCAAAAGCTCGCTACCATTACCTTTATAGACAAACGAGCGAACTTTTGTAGCTGTTTAATAAAGTGCAGCTTTTCTAAACAAACATAAAAGCTGTTGAAAATCAGCTGTTGCTTATGCTACAGTTCACACCGCAAGAGAAGAATGTTAAGGATTCAAAATACAGGAGTAGCTATACTTGAAAGTTTTATAAAGACCTGACCGCTGCCTATACAAGACTTAAAGCTACAACATTGCAAGCCTTGAAAGCTGCTTAAAAGTGCTTTAAATGAAAGCTGCCAGCAAGTTACTTTCACTGCCAATTCAAATGTTTTGTTTGGCTATCATAGTGATAAATCAAACTACATAAGCTAAGCTTCAAAGATCTACATAAATTTGAAAGCTGCTAATCCTAGATCTGAGCTATACTATAACACGACTTGAAAGCTGCCATTCCATAAAATATTGGCTGCTATTTCAAGAGTCGAATAAGCTGCTATTTCGAGACTTGGACACTGGCAGCTAATTTAAGTGCAAATCGCAAATCGAGAGACGTCAATTGAAGGAGCGTCACGTGCGATTGACGAAAGAGACCAGGCCAGTGACGAAAGACAACACAAGAGAAAAAGAAGGAGAAATGTAATGCAAAGTACCGAATGAAGATCAGTTAAAAGCACAAATCAATATGAAATGTACTTACGTACTTAACTTAATAATTACGCAACAATTTGCGATATTTTTAAACGCAAATTAAGCGCGGCACAAATTAAAAATAACCAAAGCAACAACAAATCGGATAAGTCGACCCACAACAGAACGTCACAATGCCAAATTTTGTTGGATGGGTGTGAAATTTACAGGTGTGTGTTAGAGGGGGTTGAGCGGAATGGGGAGGGGGGGTTTATGCGCTGGAGTGTAGAGCGTGGAGCGTGGCTGGGGGTGTTGAGTTTAACGTCAACGTTGCTCACTTAACACAGTTTACAAACGCGCCAATATCGAGTTTTTAACTGAAGCATACATTAGCATGTATGAGTGTGCGTGTGTGTGTGAGTGTGTGTGTGTGTGTGTATTTTTAAGTGCCAAACCAAAATTAGCCGTATTACCAAAAAGGCAGACGGTCAAAGGCAGTGGGCGTGTCTTTTTGTTTGCCGCAAAAGGTGGCTGACCGTTAGGATGCGCAAAATGCAACAACAAAACAAAGCACAAAAGCACACACACACACGACACACATACACACACACACAGCTAATGGGGGAACACATTAAGCAAATGAGCCAGAGAGCGCAAGAGAGCACGCAAGAGAGCGCAAACTAGCATTGCCCAGCAGTCAAGACAATTGACATGTTTGAACCGTTTGACCCTGCCGTGTGCTGGCGAGGTGACCGGCGACTGCTGTTGCCACTGTATACTCTATTTTGTGCCTTAACAGATATAGGATATTGGATATGCCAAACAGCAATTGTTTAATTGAGTCAGAGAGAGACAGAGAGAGAGAGAGAGAGAGAGAGAGAGACCGAAAGCATAAGAGACTGATAGAGAGAGAGAGAGAGCGAGAGGGAGAGCTGAGTGGAAGATCCATTGTATTCAAATATATTTGACAGTCAGGCGCAAAAAAATGTTAATAAGCCATAAATAATACAACAATAATATTGCGCGTGTCTGTCTGTTGTGGCTGTTGTGTGGGTTGCAAAAGTCAATAACAGCAACAACATTAACAATAACAACAACAACAACAACAACAAGAAAAACAACAACAGCAAACGCACAATGCATTGCATTTATGGACATTTGCCCGTGGGTGTCACTCTCTGTGTTGTGTGTGCGGCTGTGTGTGTGTGTGTGTGTGTGTGTGTGTGTGTGTGTGTGTGTGGTGTGTGTAAATTGCTGCTTTAAATCGTATTAAAAAATTATTCACACTAAATATTATTTAATTTTATTTTCAACACGCAAGCTTACATATGTACATATCTGTAATAACATTATGTAAAAGGCGCTGTTAATGTTAACGAGCTAAGAGATAACATTTGTAGAAGAGCTCAAAACTGAGATGAAATCTGGATTTCTGTCAGAAAATTCTGCTTTATTTATGACAACTAAATCTTATGCATTTTAATCAGTATATGTAAATAATATATTTATATATGCTATAGGCATATAACTAACAGTGCACTGTTAATGCAACATAAATGTCTGCATGCCTCTGTTGCTTGGCGCGCTGTTAATGCCGCCGCAGACAGCGCGTCGTCGCGTCGCATGTGTTGATCGCTGCAAGCTTTCTTTGCGCAGCAACAGCAACACAACAGCATAATAATAATTTGCAAAACTGTTTATTTACAATAACAATAACAATTTTTGCGCAATGTTTGTTTATTTCAGTTCAGTGATTGTCAACAAATGAACAAACAAACAAACAAAGAAAGCAACAAACGCAGCGCATTTATCACTGTAGCCAAAGTCAACAAATTGTTTAATAAATTGACAATTTGTACAAGACGAAAGTTTAACTGTTTATCAACTCGAACGCGAAATGATAATGAGGTCTTCAGTAATATCGCAGTATATATATATATATATATATATATACTATATACATATATAGGTCTACTTTACTCTACTTAAATTTTGCGAAGAAAATAAATAAAAAACCCCATTTGGAAATTGTAAAAGGGAGTTCATCAAACTGTGCAATAGTCGGAATAAGAACTTAAAGGGTTTATATATATACATATTCTTGATTAGGATTAACAGTCGCACTGTTAATCCTAATCAAGCTATCGAACTCTCTGTTCCTATGTCTATGTCTGGTGACAATAAATTTTTCTATATATACCATGAATTGAACTTATTTTGCATTTATTTTCACAGTCTCGGGGTAAAAAAGATAATTCATAAACTTAATTAAATTTGATTAGATTAGATTAAATGTTTATTATTATTTTATTTAATTGAAGTCTACTACAAAGATTTCGTAATATTGAAAATTTATATCAATCACCCAAAATATTCCCATCTATTCGCCGCTATATGTATATATTATTTCCAAAACGTAATAGATTTATCTATACAACGATATGCATTATATATAGTATTCCACTTAAGATCTTAATATTGCTTATTTATTTCTAGATTGCTATTCAAATAAGTTCTCTCCTATAGCTTTGTCATAACTGCAATGCTTTCAATTTTGAAAAATATTTCATCTGCTCGCAGGCTGCGTCATTGCAATTCGATTTATTTACGAAAAATAAAAATTTCTCTTTGATTTTAATGGGCAGTGGTGGTGGCTCGGGTCAATAAACATTAAAAATATGTACATATATGTATGTGCTATATACTATATGTAATATATTGCCAGCTGATATGCACTGCCGACGATAATCATCTATGTACACACACATTCTTCAAATTTTGTGTTCTTTTTTTTTTCTTTTTGTTTGTAGTAGATGTATATATTTGTACTATATACGATTTTGAGTACTCACTAAAATTGCATCACGCTCAAATAAGAAAAACAAAGGCATATATATATATGTATACAATATACATATATATGTATTATAATATACTTGTAGTACTTTTATATAGCTGAAAACTTGCCACAAAGCATCGCAATTGAAATACTCTTGTGACTTTTTAAATAAGAATTTTCTTATATCAACGTTAATGTAAACACACACACTACTATATCAAAATATATATATTCTATATATGTGTGTGTGTGTGTGCGTGTGTGTAGTGCATTAATGTCAAGTTTTTTTTCCAGATTCGATATGCATTCTAAGCCAATTCGTCACACAATTCGTTATTAAATTGTCATACCCTCTCGGTCAGAGCATACGCGTCTGTCTATATGCAAAATTTGGTTCAAGGAAATTGCAAACAAAAAGCATAGATATGCAATATACACAGATCATGTATATGTATATATATTTATATATATAGTATAGACATATACGTATACCTATGCGTATATTATATTGTATGTTTTATAGACAGCATGGCGGCATTAATTGAGACACTTTTTTGCTGCGTTGCCTTCCTTATCGCATTAAACATAATCGCAGATATGATAACAGTAACAGCTGTTGATATTCTAACAGTAGCAGCTACTGTTATTAACAGCTTAAAACTTACCTTTCTGTTGTCGGCTCAGCGCATATTAGCGGCTGTTTCAATTCTATGGCCTGTCCATTCTTCTCCTTCAGCTCACCATTCTCCATATAATATTGTACCAATTCTGGTAATGTTGCAAATTTTTCACCTACACGTGGAGTATAAACAAAGGTTTGTCAAACCACGTATATAAATACATATAGAACTACAGTTACTACTACTTACCCCCATAAAGATCAAAGAAATCACCATTGTTTTGGATTTTAATGTGTGTTACCTCGTTGCCGCGACGCACCGAGAGTGTAAAAGCTCCGGGATTTGACGAAGATAAGCGTGCAAGAAATGAACCATCGAAACCTTGTTCCTGTAATAATGTTTCAGCTTCGATACCCGTTATCATTGGGTGAAAATATCTAAAAATAAATGAAAAGTTGCATATTAAGATCGCATCTATATATCTAGTTAGCAGTTAGTAACGCTTGATCAAATACATATATTTAATTAATGAACTAAAAATCCCGTTTCATCTTACATATAGTATACTCGCATATCTATCTAATTTTAATTTAAAAACTGAATGGCATCAATTCCCCTTTGAGGTCGGAAATGACACAATTTATATTAAAATTTGAATAACCCTCAATGTGCATATAAAAAATTTAAGTAAATTGCACCTGGAATCAAAAAACAAAGGAGGTTATTTAAATAAAGATAGCGAAACGCTTGAAAACAAGCCACATAACAGTGGTCAAATAATTTTGTATTCAAAAAGTTATTATTTATGATTTTCAATTAAAATCTTTTAAAACAAAAAGTAAGAAAAACTATAAGTGTGCAATGGCAACAATCGATATTATCGATATCGTGTGTAATCACTAGTTAGCAGTGTACCAATAAGACCCAATGTGCATATCTTATTGGAAAAATATGATTACTTCAAGGTTAACTTATTTGCACTTTAACTATATATAGCAAGGCAATTTTGTTTTTGTTTTTGGGTTTTTTTTTAACTGATCTGGCTTACACTACAAACTGAAGCAGTTTTAGCTTGAATAATTCAATATTTGCTTTCCGAATTTCACGATTTGTTTGTTAAAAGCTTTGCTGAATTGATTCGATCGTGACACGAACTTAAATTCTCGAGTTTCGATCGTATGAACGAACAATTGCAGCAATTGCTTTCCAGACTGCCCAGTCACCGCCCCTCCCTGCCAACGCTTTTGCGTGCGCCAGCTGCCAAACCAAAGCTCCCGAATCCGTTTCGTTTCGTGTCGTTCCTGTGCCGTGACGACAGTAGCAACAACAGCCACAACAACAACAGCAGCAACAGAAGCAACAGCAACAGCTGTAGCTTTAACTTGAGTAGATGGCAAAAACAGGCGATGGAGGAGAAGGATGGTGATGTAGATGTAGATGGAGATGGAGAAGAACAAGCGATATTGCTGTGAGCGAACTTTTGGGTAAGGGGCCGTATGGCCAGTGAGGGGTGAGCCAGCCATTGCTGGCTGCTGTGGGGCATTTAGTACACTTTTTTCTGTTTTTTTTATTACTTTCAGCACTTTGTTGCACTTTTTTATCTCAATGTTGTTGTATTTTGTTGGTTGCCTTTTTGCTTTTTGTGATTTTTGTATATACTTATACATATGTAAATAGCCTCAGAGTGTATCTATGTGCATGTGAGAGTGTGTGTGGGCATGTGTGAGCGTATGTACATACATATGTATGTATATATGCATATGTGTATGTATGTGTTTGCAGTGTGTGTGCGTGTGTGTGCGTGCGTGCGTGTGTGTTTGCCTGTGTATGCGTGTGTGTGTGTGTGTATGTTTGTCGTTTTTCCTATTGGATTTACCTTCGCGATGACATTTTCTTATTAAACGCGCACTTAAATAATAAATTAATTGAAACACTTAACGCAAAAAAAAATTAAACTTATGTGTAGATGCTTTTGTTTAAACTTATTTTACTGTTTGGATACAAAAAAAAAAACTATGGATAGGCAGGCTAGTTGTCGTAGTGATGGCAGCTATCGAGCAAAACTGCTATCGATATTCGTTCGCCAGCTATCGATGTTGAACTCTTGTTCCAATTGGTAAAAAAAAAAAAATGGTGTGTACACACTCAAGGCATACACACAAAAAGCGCGTTTTTGAACAACTACAAAATGCTATGCAGCAACTCGCTGTACCAACAGCAAATAATTAAATGTGTATATATATATGAGTCTGCTTGTTGTCTGCCGCTTGTATCCACACTTACTTTTTGCATTTGTAAACAAATAACATTGGGGGAGTGCTTTTTTGGCACATCTGGCAGCTTTTGTGCAGCCAAATTTGAATGAAAAGCTTTCACTTGCGCTAGTGTGACAACACTGGCACACAGTGTGCTGCGCCAAAGCTTCAAAGTAACGTGTATTCAAATGAAACAAACTTGGGTGCTTTTTTTTTGGCTTTTGTTATTTTTGTTTTTTATTTAAGCAATTTAAAAGTTTTTCCCTTTTGTTGTATATAGAGCATTGCATTGCATGTATACATATATATTTAATATATATAATGCGTTTTATTTTGTGTTTTGTCTTGTTTTTGTTTTTCTATTTTTCTTTTACTAATTTTATTAAATAAATATAATTTCCATACTGTGCGCGCCTGCGCCTTTTCGACTTTAACATGGACTTTTCAATTCAATTTACAAATGTACGTTTTTCTCGGATTTTTTCTTAACTTTTTCGTTATATTTAATTATAGCAATTTATTACTTGTATGCTCGTTATTTTGAGTCTTAAAAAAAAAGTAATACAATTTTTGCTATTTATTTGAATTTGCATTTTTAGTAAATATTTTCATTATAAAGCGCAATTATATATATTCTTTTATATATAATTATATAAATTGTAAACATTTATGCAGTTTTTTTTTTGGTTTTTTGTTATTTTTTGTATGTCTTTTATAATTTGTTAGGTAATTTTTAGGTATGAATGCAATATTGTTTGTTTTTATTCGAAAGGTACCTAAGATTTGCATTAAATGTGATGTACAAATTTTCCAAAAATCTAACAAAGCATTAATAATTTTGCATATATTTTAAAGTTTGAACATTTTTGGAAATATTTGTATGCAATGCTTCGGTTAACCGAAGTTCAAAAGATTTCTCAATTGTTTAGATTTAATTTGTTTTTGTTTTTTGTATGTGAAATGTGAAACATGATATAAATGTTGCTGTTGTTGTTTGTTTGTTTTTAGTTTTTGTTGCTATTACAACGTTTAATATGTACAGTTGCGCTTAAAATAATAGTTGACACCCGAACAGTGACAAAATAGATCAGAAAAATTTGCATGTTTTGTGTTCTTTAAGCGAAATTTAACAGAGTTACAATTGAAGTTGCTACAGAATTAAATTTTAACAAGTTTAAATTAAAATTATATTACAAATTCTTTACAGCATTTATTTTAAATTATTTAATCTGTTCGTCGACATCGTTCTTCATATATTTTTCCAGGCTAAAACTATTATTTTAAGCGCAACTGCATAATTAATGTTTCGTTTTTTTCTAAATATTTTTGTTAACAAAAGGTAGATACAAATAGTTAAATAAATTAATGCACTGTGCGCCTGACTGAAGTTTAAACTATTATATTTTGTGTGTGATTTTGTTATTTATATTAAATATATATAATATTTAATAGAGTTATATAGTTGTATTGTGTATACATTTAAATTGTATTTATGTATTTTTTTCTTTTGTTTTTTATTTTTATGTATGTTTTGGTAAAAGTAAATAACACAGCGTTTTGCATGCAAAAATTAAAATTACATTTCAAATGAAATTTTCTTTGTTTCAAAACAAAAAAGCATTATATATATACATATATATGTGTGTGTATATGTATATATATATATAAATGGCACACAACACGCCTTGCTACAAATAAATATAATAATAATTAATAATAATAATTAATAGTATCTTAAAGCAAAATGCAGCGCAAATTAAAAGAGGAAAAAAAATATTTAAAAATTACAAAACAAATTGAAAACAACGCATATTGTTATACATATATAGTATACATAATATAATATAGTTTATAATAATCATAATAATAATAAACCTGATGCTGAGCTGAGATTTATATGATTTTTAGCCAAATGCAAACTCGTTGGGAGCACAACTTGAAGCAAAGGTGAGCAAGAGCCAAAAGCTGTTTACATTCATATATATAGTGTATATATATATGTATAGTATATAGTTTATATAATACATATAACTTATATCTTCTTATTCTTTTGATCTCTTCTCTTCAATCTATATATAATTGTATGCATTTGTTATATATTTTATGATGTTTGCAAGTTTTGGTATTGCAGTTTAAAGCGACGACGACACGAACACATTTTTGAACAAAAATACAGTGGAACCTCGCTAAAGCGTACTGCAAACAGTTGTAAACAATTTTATTTTGTATAGTTACACGAATTTTATAGCACAATTTGCACTTTTCAATAAACAATTTTAATCAACATCGTTTCTAAACTTTGCTTAACATAATTGTCTACTGCTCTGCCAAATTGACAGCGCATATCGATAAATTTATCGATAAGCTAAGCCATCAATTAAGCTAATAGCATTTTGGAAACCTTAAGCAACACAATTTTAAAACATTTTGACAATTAAAGCTTAAACATTTGAGACGCAGCTCACAAAACTAAACTTTAATGCACAATTTGTTTTAAAATATTGAAAAATTTCACAATATTTTTAGTATAAATGAAAGTAAATTGAAAGAATACAACATTTTCAATCAATATCTTTAGTTATTTATGCTCTAAACTCTTTAACTTTTTATAGTGCGCTTTAGGAAAGTTCAACTGTATTTGCTTTTAGAACAAAAAAAAAAAAAGGGTGAAACAAAACTGTGAAAAGTTTTGTTTCTGTTTATTCAATTATTATTATTATTATTAATATTTTGTTCTATACGCTCTTGTATGGCATTACAATATACGTATTGTTTGTATACTAGATATTACATTTATTTCGAAGCTGACAAGTTTGTTTTTCTTTTGTTGGATAATTGCGTATAGTTTTTTTTTTTTAAAGAATTTCAATAGATTTCGTGTATTACGTGCTGTGTATATAGCTTAGCTTAGCTTACGTATAACGTAACGTGGCGCCTTACGTATTACGCTTGAACTCTTCAATTATAAATGAAATTCGTATCTTGAATCTCTAGACATCAGCTTGGTTTAACTTTTGTAGCATATTTTAGCATTATTATAGCTTAACAATCTGAATTGCTGATAGGGTAGGCCGTCGGGGCTGTCGGGGGTTTGTGGGAGTGTGGGCGTGTGTTAATTTTGAATATTGGCTTGCATTATATATATATATATATATATATGTATATGTATATATAGAATCGTATAAACACAGACAGAGAGATAGAGCGTATATTTGTTGTTGTTGTTGTTGTTGTTGTTGCGGCTGCTGCTGTTGCTGCAATTTATGTAGGGCATAGCACTTTCAATATATAATCCGTTAATAGCGTCGGCACCGTCGGACTATCCTCATTTATAGCTTTGAGTACTGCAATACAACAAGAGAAGTAATAACAATTAGTGTTAAATATATAGTATTATTAACAAGAAGTAACCAATTGTTCTATACTCACTTTTGATTAGAACCTGCAGCGATTGATTATTGGGCGTGCCATTCTCCAGATGATACGGTATGACAGTGGTCAAGTATTTGGGCTCTGGACCTATGCCAATATATAAATAATATTTAATATTATTAATTCATCAATTTCAATTGTATTTTATGTTCCGTTCTTACCTTGGAACTTGCCACGTTTCTTCTCTACATGATATTGTCGACGCTTGTTCTGGACAGCCAATAGCAGCGATATAAAGGAATTCTTCAGTTCCTTCTCATATTCGAGCTCATCGCGCAGCGCCAGCTCATTAATTAAAGTCTCGCTCAGCTCCTGGATAAGCATCTCCATCTCCATATACAGCTCGTTAAGCTGTGTGCTGCTCAAATATTGTAGTTCTGTGTGAAAGTAAGAAGAAAGATTACTCGAATGAAAAAAATATTATGTAGAAAGTAAAGGGAAAAGCAAGGGAGTTCCTAAAACAGTAAAGGAAAAGCGATAGGTTCTAGTTCCTATTCTAAAGCAAGGGAAAAAGGAAGGTCAAACGGTAAATAGGTAAGCTTAATTAAAGTAAAGAGATGCAAGTAAATTTGTCACTTACTCTCTGCATAGAGTGGCGCACCAAGCACCTCACGCGCCTTCTCTATAACCTCGGAATCGCAATTCTCTGGCTCATCCAATGGACTATCGGCCTCGTCCATAATATCATCAATCTCCTTTATAACTTCCTCGACAGTTTTAATGGGCTCATCCACATCTCCGTTTAGGCCATTTAATATCAATGCATGCATATCTAGATCATTGGCAACAGCTTCATCCTCGCTGGTCAAGTCATTGAACTCATCTCCGGGTGTTTGTGCATCCAACGAATTTTGTTGTTGCTGATTTTGTTGTTGGTGCTGATGTTGTTGCTGTTGCTGCTGTTGTTGATTGCGCTGTTGCTGTTGCTGCTTTGTTCGCGTCTGACCCAAATTAAGGGTCGGCATATGCATCTGACGCGTATAAGACTTGGACCAATCAATGGGCAGTATATTGCCAAAATTGCCAGTTATGGTCCACCACATTCTGCAAGCAGAAAAATTAACAACAAAATATTAAGAAGTTCTTTAATTTGTATATATATAACACTTAAAATAGGTTTCTATCAATTCGTTCAGTATAGCCAGATCTGCCCACATTTACCCAAGCATAACGTATATACTGCGATATATATATATGCATATTCAAAAAGTTCAGGCATTTTTCAAATTCCTCTTTTGAAATATATTTTCGAAAATATACTCAAATAGCAAGGAATATAAAATTTCGCTTGCATTTGGCGCAAAGTGGATGGGCGAATGTTTCATGTATTTCCAAAAACTAAACGCAAATACGAAATACGAAATACCCTACACTACCCTGCCACCTCCCCCCTTGAGTCCACAACTAGCAGCAGAAGAACAAGAGCAACGAGTGCCACTCGTTATACAAGTTTTGTACTGCAAAAAGTGGCACAATAAACTGCCAAGTGCTGTGCGCCTTGGCGACTGCAACTATGAGGAGCAGCAGCAGGAGAAGGAAAATGAGGATGAGGCGTGCAACAGATTAAATAAGTTTGTAAGATTGCACACACTTGTGTTATACTCTGTTTGCTGTTGTTCTGCTTTAAATAATTCTATAATTAAGAGAGGTTTTGTTCACATTCTGCATCTAATAGAACTTCCATGAGTATAGATATAGATAGAAGTATATATATATATTAATAGATCTCAAACAGCAGCAAATTATACCCTATATACTCTATAAACAGCTCTGCAACTGCGCATGCAAAAGGGAAGAAGTTCTGCGGGGGTCTGGCTAGTGAATTGGGGACGCTGCTGCCTTGCTCTGGTTGCTGTTTGGACTAAACGGCAAATAAAATGCACCATTAGGTCCCCAACCCCCCATCCCACCCTTTACTGCAGCTAGAGTGAGAGTAGAAGAATGGAAGAATGAAAGAGAGAGAGAGAGAGAGAGAGAGAGAGAGAGAGAGAGAGAGAGAGAGAGAGAGAGAGAGAGAGAGAACGTATACAAATGAGCGATGCAATTAAGATGGCAGCTAGAGCTGACACTGGACACACATATGTAGTGCAATGCACAAAATGTTATCGATAAAGTGATTAAATGTGTTAAATTAATCGATATGCATTAATAAGCAAGTGTTAGCGATAATAAAAAGGAGAGCAGTTAAGTAAAGATTCAATAGAACGAAATCAAGGCAAGTTATATAATTATAAAACGACAATCGATAGGTAAGTAAGCGAATGTTATCGATGTGAAGCAAGAAGAATATGCTGCAAGCAGTTGCAACTCTTTGGGCTGAGAAAGCAACTAAACAAATTAGCAGTAATACGCATTGGAATTCAGTTGTAAAGTTCTCAAGCAATCGCTTTATCGATTAAGTAAACAAATGCGCCAATAACGATACTATCGTTTACAACAGCTTGAACTTAGTTAAATGTTGTATATAAATATTTTTTAGCCATACTTAATGTTTACATTGTTTTATATTACACTTTAAACGTGCTCAAACACGCGCCATGTTTGTCACAACATGCTCGTGCCTGTCATCTCTAAACTGTAGCGACAAGCACAGTTGCCTTCATTCACAAATGTCAAACGAATCAGTTCAGTTAAACAGCAAAAAAATCGAACGAATAGCAGATGCCCTCTAAATAGTTGGCATAAACTATCGATAGCATGTGCGCCAGTATCGATAGCAAGTATTGATTGGCTGAAACTGTTTCAGTTTGAATAATTGCTGAACTATCGATAAATAGCGTCAATTATTGACTAAAGCAAGTATTTTATATTTAAGCAAGCCAAAAAGCAATAGAATTTGATAAAAAAAAAAACATAAACAAGACTGAAGCTGAAATTAGAATGACAATTAAAACTATCGATAACATTAAGTCGGGTAAAAGTGATGATTATACTGTACAACTATCGATAGCGGCAACGAATGCTTGTTTAATCTATTGCCAGTCAAGAGTATATCAAGTCTATATAACCCCAGGCGTCGGCGTTATTTGTGGCATATTTGTGCAAATAAAATTGAGTGCGTCGGGCGAGTGTAGCTCAAGTTGCAAGTTGGGCATGTTGCCCAGTCTGCCAGAGTTTCCCACAAGTTGTCAGACAGTTTGTCTGCCACAACATTGCAACTAGGCGGGGCATACGAGTATGTAAATTCATTTCTATGCCACACAATTGCTATCAAATTTCACGATCAATGCCAATCATTTAATTGCCAGCAGTTTGTAGACTTTTCGGTATCCAATAACCACACACAGAGCAAATGTTGTTGCTGATGTTGTTGTTGTTGTTGCTGTTGTTGTTGTTGTTGTGCTTCTTCTTCTTCTTCTTGTTTTCCCATAATTATTCATGCTCCACATTCGAGCAATTGAAGAATGTTGCTGCTGTTGGTGTTGCTATTAATTAGCTGATGTCGATGTTGTTGCTGCTGTTGCTGTTGTTGTTGCAACTCCTAATGAACATTTTGCACTTGAGCGATTTAGCAGCACAATCAATGATGATTAAGTTGCAATATTTACCATTCATAACGAGACTTTAATGACGAGTAAACACAGTAAACACGGCAAACAATAAGCAATCTGCAACAAGTAAGAGTGCTGTAGTCGAGCATACCTGACCACAGTGTACCCTGTACTCCCAGTGCATAATAACAAATTTGTATATTGTAATTCATATTGATTACACATATATTAGTCAAGACAACCACCCAACTGACAGCTTGTGTGCAGCAACCAAGTAGCCAAGACACAAACCTATTCATGACGCATTACTAGTAATAGAGAACTCATCTTCAATTGCCAATTTCTCAGCTGTTTATAGGCCGATCGAGCTGAAATTCACAGAGCATGTCTAGAGGGGAATATTGTGAAAGTTATTCGAGTTTTATCGGTGCGGGGAAGGGTATTAAGAACAACACATAACACATAAACTGGCCATCGTCTACAGCAAACTATGTGTCAAATTTGATGTCTATGTAAACCGCTTTTATCGTTTATGGGGGAATGAAGGCCCAGTTATCGATATTACTTATTGTATGTGTGGCATAGGTGAAGCTACATGCCAAATTTGGTTGCTCTAGCTCTTATACTATGCGAGACCTGTGCGTTCACACAGACAGACAGACGGACAGGGTTAGATCGACTCGGCTACTCATGCTGATCAGGCATATATATACTTTATAGGGTCTTAGACGCCTCCGTGTGCCTGTTACATATAGTTGCACTGTTTTGGTAGCCCCTTTTAGCCATTTGTCAAATGGATGCAGGGTGTCAAAACGAATCTTTTACTCACATTCATTTGAACACTCAACGAATAGTCAATAGTTGATTATGGATTGAAAGCGCAGACATATATTTGGCTATTCAGCCTGATCAGCTATATACTATATATTGTTGCCTGCTGCTGCCTGTTACATACAACTGCACAACGTTGAACTAACGCGCTTTTCATTCCAAGTCTTTAATGCAACAATTTACTTACTGCAAAAACAAAGAAATTTATAAACAAATATATTTAAATTTCTAATGACGAATATTTGTTTTTAAAACAACAATAAATAAGTAAACAATTTGTATTAACAAATGTTTAACAACAATTTATTAACAAGAAACAACAATTTTGTTTTGGAAATAGTTCAACTAATGCGAATTTCTAACAATATGGATCAGAATATAATATATAAGATTCAATAAATGTTATAGATTATAGCCCCTCTCTCTCTCTCTCCCTCTCCCTCTCTCTCCCTCTTTCACTCTATCTGCCTCCCACAACATTTTAAGCAAATGTTTTTGCATTTTTATGACTTTTGCTTGAAGAATTTGTGGCATTTCCCTGCACATTTCATATTTTCCTTTATTTTCTTTATTTATTTATTTATCTCTCTGCTTCGTTTCGCTGGAAATGAATTATTTCTTGTGTCGGTTGTGTTTTTAATTTGCTTTCAATTTGTTGTATTTGTATTTGTTTTTGTGTTTTGCTCTTTTCTCTTTGCCATGTGTAAACAGAAAACAGCTTAAAGGCATGCCAACTATTGAATACCCTACAGTTGCAAGAATTTGTGCTCAAGGCATTCGATTGGCCACAAAATAAAGATTGAATTGAATTGAATGTTTTATGTAGATATTTTCTATAATTCCAAACGTATTTCAATACAAATTTATAATACTTCAAGTTCCAAACATACCAAAATGCATTGGAGCTAAGAAAACTTAACATTTTTAAGTTTAGGTAGAACACTATATATTTCAATGATTATTCCTATAAAAACTAGTTGATATAGTAACATGACCTGTAGGGTTTAACCTTATATATAGTATATTTATATACATGTTTCTACTGTGTCAACCTACAATCTGTAAACTAACAGACAACTAATGCAGTATAAACAGAGATAAACTTGGTATTTGCTGCAGATGCAGTGTCTTTGGCTATTTTCTTGGGATTCTTTTAGGCGTTACATATTCATTGATGCACCTTAAATACTCTCCATTAGGGTATAAACAGAAACAAGCAAAGGCCAAAGATGAAAAATGTGCGAAACAAGCGAAGCGCGCAAATCGTTTGCGACACTCGGGAAAATGCGTCAGGTAAATGAATCTTTACACATACAGATGCCGACATATATATATATATACATATATATGGATATAGATATATATATATATATACTATGTATTTATATACTATATAAATTCATATATATATTTATATATTTATAGAGCTGTATACGGTAAATGGTGCATGGGCTGGCTGCGTGTTATGTGTCGAGGCCGCCATATAAATTATATGTAGGTCTTTACAGCTGCATAAACTGCACAAGAATCTAATATATATATACTATACTATATATTACTATATATATAAATATATATATGCATATATATATATGTACTAATGGTGCATCTCTGCAGTGGCGTAGGTAAGAGATCTTAGAAGGGAAACGCTTCCAATCCCATAATCAACTATTGACTATTCGCTATGCGTTGAGTATTCAAATGAATGTGAATTAAAGATAGATATAGATATAGATATAGTTATAGTTATAGCTATGGCTATAGACATAGTTGCCCATCCCCTGCTTTGGACAAATAACTCAAAACCCACGCCACTGTTCTGTAGACTTTTATAGATTTGTTCAAATGTGTGGGCCACATTTATGGGGCATCGATCAACACCTTGCCAATGCAACTGTTCAATGGCAGCGAAGCTAAAGTAGGATTAATCGGTTGAGATTAGGTTGAAGACCAATGCAGTGCCTCCATCAAGGCAATAGCAGCAGAAGGAACTCAAATATAGTATAATCTATATAATTGAGATGGACTCGAATTATTCAAAAATTAGTCATAACTAACAGACAAATAATTTAAACAAACTGTCATCTGCGTTCATCTGTGATCATAAAGTTTAAATAGCTTTGCTCACTCTCTCCCCCTCTCTCTCTGCTGCTTCTCTCTCTCTCTCTCTCTCCTTACTCGCCAATGAACCGAAATAGAACAAATAAAAATTTAAGTAAAAATGCGGAGAATTCTCACAATGTTTAATTGATATTTCCATCAGCGAGACGACAACAACAATTAGTATAAACATTTATGATAATGTTATTAATTATTATAGACAAACTTATCACAACAGCAGCCATCTCTGTCTCTCTCTCTCGCTCAGTGTTATCTGTGTAGGTCTAACCTAACCCTGACCTAATATGTTTATAGAGCTGTTGATATGCATGCCGCATGCCGCACATTGGCACAATTAGCAGCTTCAATTTCAACAGCAATTCTTTGAGCGACGCCCACAAAAAATGAGCTCATGCCCAGCAAATCCCCCCAAATCCCCCATTCCATTCTCTATATAGAAAAATTAATGCGTAAATATTTTAATGAATTTTAATTGCGGTACTTAGATAACGCAATCAATTTGTAACCAACCGATGAATCAGTCAACTAGCGACACATGCTCATCATGAATATATTCACAATTCATATTCACAATTCATTCATTCCTCATTCCTCAATCACTTGACTTGCAACTTCAACATTTCACCCACGTCGCTTGTCAACTTCTGCCATTTTTTGTTTTGTTATCTCAATTTGTAAATCTTTTTTCTATTATTTTTATATTTTTAATTTAAATTTTTCTTCTTTCCTACTTCAATTTAGGGCACAGTTGCCGCAACTTTCTTTTGCCACAAAAGATGCGCCAGTTAAGATATTAGATACTTTGAGTACTGTTGTAGCTATAGCTGTAACTATATCTATAGCTATATCTATCTATATCTATATCTATATCTATATCTCAATCTTAATCTATATCTGTATCTATATCTATATCTGTATCTATATCTATGTCTGTATCTATATCTATATCTATATCTCTATCTATATCTATATCTATATCTATATCTATATCTATATCTATATCTATATCTATATCTATATCTATATCTATAT
>JBAMCO010000107.1:0-17729 GCA_037075125.1 Hirtodrosophila caputudis | reverse complement strand
GACAGAGGGTTGAGTTACTTCCTCCCCTTTTTCCCAGTTTCAGTTTAGTTAGTTTGTTAGCAGTAGGTCTAGCAGTAGTAGGGTCTCTGCTTTTATTCACAGGCTTTGCGATTGGCAATTACGCGGGTCGACGACTTTTTGCTTTCGCGTTGTTTATTTTGTTGTTCTTTGCCCCGTTGCGCAACTGTTGCAAGTTGTAAGCTACAAGTTGCCAGTTGCAAGTTGCCAGTTGCCAGTTGCTGCAACTGCCTCGATAATCATTCAAATTTACAAGAAAACAATCAAAAACAAATTCCTAGAACACAAATCGACGAAACTCATTTCATTTCAATTAAAGTTGCACGCCGGCTCTTTCGATCTCTGAGAAAAGTGCGCGCAGCATAGGAAGCGCAAATATCAACAATCAACAACTAATGACAACGTTTCAATACTCTATTTGAGCGAGGTATTTTATAGAGAATGAGAGCTGGAAGAGTAGTTCAACTAGGGTATTGGTTTATATTATCCTATGAACTGTCAACATATTTGCGCTAACCGATAGCAAGATAGAAGTTGCGCTCTTGAATGGGAAAATAAATCAAATTTTAATCTATTTAACTTGGAACTAATGCTGATATCATAAACTCACTAATCATAACTTAGACTTTTGCTATACCTATATCAAATTCTTCAGATAAACCCACATATAAGTACAAAGTTCTAGCAAACATTAAAGCTCCCACTTAGTTGACCTTAAACAAATTCAAATTGCATTAATTAAAACTAAACATAAAATATATTTAAGTGTAAACAAACTGTCATGTGCTTCATTTGTTACAAAGCTCTTGACAGTGCGACTATATCCTGCCTGGCCTATCAATGGAGTGACTCTCGCGAGGAAGACACAGCCATAGCAGAGACATGAGAGCGAGCGTGCAATGAACTGGCGGGCGGGTGTACAAAAATCCCAAAGAAAACAAATTTAAATAAGACAAACGTCAACCAATTACCGTCAATCGCATTTTCCGCAATGTCGACGCAGACGTCAACGGCGCAGTCGCAGTTGACGTCAATGTTGTTGGCAACCTTTTTGCCAGTTTGTTGCAAAACTTGCAAAATTGCCAAACGGCCAGCAAACATTGCCATTGAAGATGCGCTCGCTGCGGTAAGTAGCGAGGGGGTGAGCAGAGCAAGGTACAGCGGGCGCGGGTGGCTGGACGCGCATGTGCAGTTACGAGTGCAACTGCAATTGCAACTGCAACTGCAACTGCTGCAGCGTCTGCGCCTGCGTCTGCGTCACACGGCACGCGGAGAGGTCAAGAAACTGTGCGCAGCATTTGAATAAGTTGAGCGCACGGTTTGCGACATGAGGGGAGTAAAATGACGCTACACTGCTGCTGAAGTCAAATCAAATCCAAATCAAACAAAACAAACTGCTTAGAAGGAGACACAGAGGAGCTGCAGGTGGAAGGGGACAGAGCAACAACAGCAACAACAACAACAACAACAAAGCGACAAGGCATCGAACAAATTTCCATGCTGCTGTGAAATTCCGCGATGCGACGACGTCAACAACGACGACGACGGCAGTGCACAGTGGCACGCAAGTGTTAGAAATAGAAAAGAAAGTTTTGATGTTTATATACCCTGTTAATACCAAGCAAAATATTTAACAGGCGGACGTGGGCATGCACGGCTCTAGAAACTATAGGTACTCTTGGTTAGGCTGTACAGCAGAGTCGATCTAGTCATGTCTGTTAGTTTATTTGTACAACTGTACACAGATATCGGAGACTATATGGAGTTACCACAGATGGTACGTTGATTCTTGTATACTCTACACAGCAGAAGTGTATTAAAACTCTAAGGAATATAGCATTTCGATTAATACTATTTGCAGCCATAACTCCAATCATACAATATGGACAATTTGCATTAATTGTAGTTCTAATGATCTCTGAATATGTTTGAATCATAGAACTATATATATTGTACTATATTATATTATCTACTATATATATTGCTCGCTTGGAATAAGTACCAGTTGCAGCAAGCAGCGCAGTCGCCGTCAAACTGTTCTGAAATCAAAGCTTAGCAGCAATCAAAACTATATGTCGAAAAATCGCTTTAGGTTTAACTTCAAACAATCAAATTTTCATCGCTTGAAATTGTAAGCTAGTCCCACTGTGCTTTGTAGACGTTGTTGTTGTTTCAGGTTGTTTGTTGTTGGTTGTTTGTTGGCTAGTATAACTATGGCTTGTTCTATGGGTGTTTTTCGTTTTTTTTCGGTTTTTTTTTTTTTTGGCTCTAAGCGCAATTATCCGTCGCGTATTTGCTTTGGCATTGACTTTGGCATTCTGGCATCGATGTTGATGTGAATGTCGCTGTGAATGTTTGTGAATAGTAAATGTGTGTGTGTGTGTGTGTGTGTGTGTGTGTGTGTGTGTGTGTGTGTGTGTGGGTTTGTTGCTTTCTTCCACTTCCACTTAAATTACCCATGACGAGCTGTGTGCAGAGCAAAACTGACAGCTGAGCAACTGCCTGCAAGTTGATGACAGTGTGGCCAAGTTGCAAGTTGCAAGTCTAAAATTCAATATCCAGGTGCAGTGTATCCATCATCAGCATGCGATTCTCATGCGAAAAGGTCAACAACAACAGCAACAACAGCAACTAGTTGCAACTGAGAATTTCAATCATTGACTTTGGCCAATGTGAAATGCGCCGATGATGCTCAATTCTCATTTTGATTCTAAAATCATGCCAGCAGCTGCTGCTGCAGTTATTGCTGTTTGTTGGTTTGTTTGTTGTTGCAGCAACAGTTGTTGCAACTGCTGCTGCTGCTTCTGTGCGTCGCTTGCCTGCAACATTGTCGCTCCGCGTTGGCCACTTTGTTCTGGAGCGATATCGAGCAGCTAAAATTGCTGTTAGGCAACCGATCACGTTCGCTGCATGCATACAAAACAGTCAACAAAGCGAAAGAGCGAGAGAGAGACAGACACAGAGAGAAAAGAGAGAGAGAGAGAGAGAGAGAGGGAGGGTGAGGTAGCATTGCCTGTTTCCAATTGGCCTGGCCATTTTCAACGCCAGTTGATTTTTCATTCGATCCATTTGGAAATTGTTTGATGCCTGTTTGATATGGCCATGATAGATGCCAGCTCGTTACAGCGCTCCAAACAACAACAGCGACAACAACAACAACAACAACAACGATGAGGAGTACTTCAATCATATTCAGTTCCTCGAGCATTCAGAGGGCCTGACAATGAAAGATTTGGAACGCAGAAATTTCCTATTAAGACAAACTACAAATAAAGTTGCATTATAATCAGGTCAGAATCTTTGTTCGCATGCAGAGGTCGCTGGCGTCACTCCAAATGCCGTTGGCATATCATTAAAGTCGACTGCAGATAATTCAATACCTATAAGCAACAGCTAATAAGGATTACATAGTCTAATTAGTCTATCTGTTAGTCTTACTTTGAATTTAATACACAATATAAAAATCTTGCTTATTTACCTACTGACTACAAGTTTTCTTCTGCTAGACTTGACTTAACCTTGCTGCTCTTTAAATAAATACTTAAATAAAATATAATGATTTAAGTATTTATTTACAGTTCCTTAATGGACACTTCGTTATCAAAAGCATTGCATATGCTGCATGCCGCATGAGTCAGCAATATTTTTATACGCTTTTAAATAGAGTATTGCCAGCTTTTGACAAAAGCTGTAACGAGTGAATATCTTGAGCAGAATAATGAGTGTATGAGGTATACTTAAGTATCTGATTTAATTTTGATTTAAAAACAGCGACAAACTGTGTAAATTTCAAACATTATACTCAATAGAAATCGTTGTACTTTTGCAGTAGGAATATATAGATAGCAAGAGTACATTAAATATTTAAATTCAGTCAATTATAAGTACGCATTTTGATTGAATATACTTCATAGATCAGCTGAATAGCAACTGCAGAACAAGCTGTAGAGTAGAGACATATATTTATATATTGTACAGAATATATATATTGCATCTTTGCAGACTTTTTAGAACTTTGAGTGTTAAATACATCTCATATATAATTTATGCTTTCATATTATAAGTTAAAACTTCAATTATTTGTAGATGAAATAGTGTTCTATGTATGTTTTATACCTTTAATAAGGCCTATATAGTTGCCTAATTGAAGGCAACTGTAGTTGATCGCCTTGTCTTAGCTCCCTCTCCCTCTCCTTATTTAGAAACAAACGATGGAGCTAAATTAAATACAAAATAAATCAGCATTTTATATAGAACTTAATTATTACATTGTTATTTTAGTTTTTAAACTACTATATAAATATTAAATAAATTAATAAGTAAAATATAAAACTTTACATAGTTACAATTGCAAAAATTAGTATGTAAATAAACAACTTTATTTATTTTTGCTACTAAATTGAAATACCTTCAAATAACAAATGCTAAATTCTAAATAAAATAATTAAATATATCAAAATGCGGCATCAATAGTTGCTGTGGCAGCTAAATAGCAACTAAGACAGAGAAATATTCTAAATAAAATAAACTAAACATAAATTAAATTCAGTTTAAGCACCTCAAGACAACTTAAGCACGCCTTAACCATAGCCATAAGGGCATTTCTGCTTCGTCAACTGTAAATTAACTGTAATTTCTGGATAATATAAAATTCTCCTTTTACTTTTAAATATTTTTTTGTCATTTCGCATTGATTTAACTGTTGAAATTTCATTTAGTGCATGTGCGAAATGAGTTAAAAGCAGCGAAACCGAAGCGTATAAAATCAATATCAGAGATACACACATACAGTCACACACATACATCATACACACACTTATACAAACACTTGGCGTGTTGCACTGTCAACAGTCAAGTGGCAGTGCATTAAAATTGTAAACTTGAACAACAAACAAAAGCCACAAACAGACGCTCAACGCTCAAAATCGAATGTATGGAATGGAGGATTGAGGATTGAGGAGAGTGCTCTCTGGTCTCTGTTCTGGTCAGTATGGGAACTCGGCTTGGTTGTGTTGTATTTTAGTGTATACAATGGCAATCTTGGCGTAAATAAATAACACTTTGAGTGGAGCCAACCACAAGAAATATATATTAATTGTGAGTATTTTGATTTGATTTCAAGTTGAAAATTTAATGCAGGGTAAATGTATTCACCCGCTTGATATACCCTGCAGTTCACACCCTCAAACAACCAAACAGAGAATTTGGATTACTTGCCACAAAAAGTTGCCTAATTGCAACAACTTTTAAAACTAAATTTGAGTCAAAATAGTGGTGAAATGGCCCATAGTACGCGTGGTCGATTGGCCAGCACATTGCCGCAAGCCACATGAAGATGGGAGTTAAAGGTGGAGGCGGAGATGCGAGCTGGAAGTTGCAGTTGCAGTTGGAGCTGGAGATGGAAGGCTCCTTCAAAATGTTGTTGCAATTGTGCACATTGGTCGCCTGGTATCCGGCTTATAAGCTGCCAATTTCAAATTGTGCGTCACGTACACGCATAATGGGCAAAAGTAATGAAAACATATGAACAGACACGCAGGGTAACAGACTGAGAGTGTGAGCGGGAGAGATATGGCGGTGGTGGGGGCAGGTAGAGAAGTTGATCAGCATTGGCCCTGCACGCACTGGGGGCATGCCTTGCACATTTCCAGTAGGCAGTTGCAATACGATTGCAAATGCACAAAATAATAATTTGCAATACGCGCAGTTCAATTACAGCAGCAACAATTGCAACTGGCAACTGGCAACAGCAACTCCTTCTGTGTATGTGTTTGTGTGTGTGTGTGTGTATCTGTTGGCAGGCAACAACATGCGCATATCATTTTGCCAGGTTGCTCATTTGAAGCGTTTTTATTTTTTATATAATTGATATGCTCTAAGTAATTGGCGCTGACCACGCGAGCAACATGTTGCTGCTGCTGCTGTTGCTGTTGCTGTAGCAAGTGAGAGATCAAGCAAACGATTTGTATATCGTTCGATCAATTCGATTATATGTCGGACATGCTGGCGACACACTGGACCACCCCACTGTATCTAGCCAGACATACATCTCCCGCCTAATTACATAGCCAGCAGCAGCAGCGGCAACAGCAGCAACAACAATATTGACAACAACGTGCAACTGTTGTTACAGTTTGTTAAATTTCGTTTAGATATCAAAAAGTTGAATATTTAGACAATTGTTGCTGGATATCGACATGTTGCTGCTGTGCCTCTTATCGTCCTTGTAGTTGTCCTGTTGCTGCTGTTACAAAACTGCAATTTATGGGCAATTCGGGTTGCGATTTAAGTTGCTGCGGTTGCAAGTGTGAGATCTGGCTTTATATGATTTGTATGTTGAGAGCAATGATCGATTATATGTCGGACATGCTGGCGACACAGCAGGACCACCCCACTGTACCTGCCAGACATGCATCTTGCGCCTAATTGCATGTTGCATAGCCAGCAGCGGCAGCCGCAGCAACAGCGCCAGCACTGCAACAACAACATTGACAACAAGCAGCAACTGTTGTTATAGTTTGGTAAATTTTGTTTATAAATCAAAAGGCATAATGCTTTGCCAATTGTTGTTGTGTCGCCAACAACATGTTGTCGTTGTTGTTGGCGCTACGCTAAAAGCTGTACGTTTGATGTCGCCACATGTTGTCCTCGCTGCTGTTGCTACAAAACTGCCATTTATAGGCAATTAGGCTTTGATTTTAGTTGCTCTTTGAATGGTTGCTGTTGTTGTTGCATTTGCCGCTGTTGCTGCTGCTGTTGTTGCCGCTGCTGCGGTCCTGCGAGCGCCATTAATGCAGTGTGTAACAAATCATGGCTGCAATTAGTGCGTGTTTATGACTGCCTGCCAGCGTATAGGATCGGGACGAGGGGCAGGCCAAATGATGCGGCTTGTAAATAGCCAGAGCAACATTTTCAGCGCTCAATATTTCTCTGCTTTTTTAGTCTCGGACTCTCTGTTAGGCGATTTTTGCATGTTTAGCGTAGAGCGGCACAATTTGCATGCAATATTGTTGCTGTTGTTGTTGCTGCTGTAGCTGCTGCTGCTGCTGCTGCTCAATACTCAATCCATGTCGACAATGGCCACTGATGATGGCAGCCTAAGCTCCATATTCCCCCTACTATGGAGTTGTCCCATGTCTCACGTCCATTGTCCACTGGCGTCGAGTGGCGTCAATAATGGCCTGTCGTTTGGCTCCGCTGTCATGGCCAAAAGCGCCCGCTGGCCATATTGTTAGCCGCATCAGTCGATAGTTGTTTAAATACCCTGTACACACCACAAACTAAGCATAGAATGAGTGTAACCAAGACTTGTGTTGCTGCTGAATACTTCGAGGAGGCATAAATAGAAGTTGTGAACAAGAGAAAAAAAGAGAGAGCGATGTGTGTGTGAGAGAAAGAGAGAGAACGAGCGTAAAGCGGCTACTTAACATTTGACACTCTCTCAATTTGAGACTCAAGTGAACAATAGATTACTTGTAGGATACCTTTGAGTCGAGCACAACTTGGCTTCTATATGCTTACTTGTTATTGCTGTTGCTGTTGCACTAATTGCACTATCAATATACATCACACACACACACATGCACACACACACACAAGTACAAGTGTATGTTTTGTGTATAATTCCTTTAATGACATAGATCATGCTAATATAATTATATATTGGCATAGCCGGCAACAAAAAGCGCTGCTCTGATATCATATCATCAAATTGCAAAATAACAAAAACAAAAAAAAAAAAAGAGATCAAATAAAGCTGGAAGAATTTATATGTGTAGAATTATGCAATTGAGCTAGGAATCAACTTAAAGACCAAAGATGAAAGATGAGCGATGAGCGATGAAAGTTAAGTTAACTATAAACTGTGCGCAGAGCGTGGAAGATTCTTCATTTGCATTGGGCCCGGGCCCGGGCCCAGGCCCAGTAGAATCTAGGTCATTATTGGCCCCAAAGAGTTGAAAAAAATAGAGATGAAATGCTTGACGCAGTTTGCTGGAACAAAGCGTTCACGACTTTGGCATTTTCCCAGCATCAATTGGCCAAAACTCTATAAAAAACTTTATATAATTTCTATATTAAACGAGCATGAGAACCACTTGCAAATTTTTTGACAGCCAAAACCCCAAAGCAACAACAAAAAAAAAAAAGAACATAAAACTGAAACTTCAGCCCGAACGAACCAAATGATAAGCAATGTAGTTGAAAGAATATCAGCAATGATATATCAACTGTCTGGTCGGTCACTGGACATAAAAAACAAAATATCTAAAAAGAAAACATTGAAAAACAGGAACCAGCAAACCCCCAGCAAATTGTTAAGTGCATTTGAATCGAGGGGTGCCAAATGAATTGCAGAAATTGATAACTCAATTGGTGTTACTAAGGGATAGGAGTGTGTGTGTGACAAGGGAATAAATAGGTAGTTTATAGGTAGTTCAGAGGGGTAAGTAGCAAGCAGTGCTGGTCTTATAGAGCAACAACATAGATAAACTATAGATAACCGAAATTATAGATAAATATTTTTACAAAACTACTTGCCATACACTTCTGTTCAATTGCTGGTTCTGGCTTTCAACAGAACCGGAGCTGCTTGAAATGTAGCTGCTTGCACTGCTTGATGTGTATACATTTACAAATTGAAAGATAATTATGACAATTTGAAATATTATTTTAACAAACGCTTATAATGAACCGCTTCAATATTTAATACTTGAAAGCTACGCCTAATTATCTATCAAGCATTTCATAGACACTGCTTAAAATGCACTGCTTGAAAGTTATTGCTTTAAAGATACTGCTTTGAAAACGCTGCTTAATATATATTTTTGAGGCCTAAAACATTATACCTGCAAGTTAGCTCGCTCTGCTTGTCGGAATAGCTACTGAAATGCATTAATAGAAAATATGTACTGAAAACTACTGCTTGCAAAGCTACTGCTTAATTAGAATATGTACACATGTGCATTTGAGTATAAGAAAATTCAATAATATTTAACATTATTTTCTTAACATGTTTACATTTTCTTTTTCATTCCATGAAACACTTCAATAGCAACCCTCGCATAGCTGCTGACGTTTCATGGCTGGAAGCCAGTAAAAGAAATGCAATTTTGGGCAAAAGGCAACATTGAAGAGAACAGCATAGAAAAGCAAAATGATATTTGTCTATGACGATGACGACGACGACGACGACGACGACGACGGCGACGGCGACGTCGACGATGATAAAATTTGTAAAATTGTTAAATGGTAAAATTGTAAAAATTGTAAAAAATGGTAAATGGCGATGCGACCGTCGCGCTGCTTAAAATTCCAAAGCAAATTGCGGGCAACAACGTCAATATGTTGTTGTTATGAGTGTTGTTGTTGCTGCTTGTCGGCAACAACATTCAGCAACATCACAAACATCAATTGACCCTTTGGTGCTTTAGGATCAAGCGTAATAATCGCTAGCATAAAAACGCTTTGCACTCTTGCGCCCAGAACATTACTGTTGTTGTTGTTGGCCAGGCTAAGGGACCATGCCATGCACTTGGTCTAAAACTTAAAGCTGTGAGTGAGCTAAGAAACCAAGAAACTGAGACCTGAAATCTCATCATACATATGCATGCATGTTCAGCTCCAACTCCAACTCTGACTCTGACTCTTACTCTGTCTCTCTGACCAGGGAATAGCCAATGGCAATGGCAACGAATGAAGATGAATCGCCAAAGTCTCAACGCGTTTAATAAAACATTAATTTTAGTCATAGCACATTCTATATAGTAGTATAGTTTTATACACATACATATCGGGATTACAATTGGGCCCCCAGCGACGCATTTTGCTGACAACTATAATATTGCCATTGTTCAAGGCATAGCGAAAGCGAGAATAGAATACTGTTATACCCTACAATCGGTACTATCAGTTGATAATGTTATCTATTAAGGCATAAAGTGATAAACTAACCTTACTATATATAGAGTGATAGAGCAGTCCTAGGCGTATATCCCTCTATACAAACTACAAAGTCAGAAAAAACCTAAGAAGCTTTTACTTGATGTGACCAATTAGTTTAATCACAACTAGAGTTATGATTTGATAGTTTTACTAGCTAAAACCTTACTTGGATATAGAATATTTATTGGAATAGTGCACCAATATGCTCTAGATTAACTAAAGTAGCGCTTCGATTGCTTATTTTGAGTCCTTCACATATTGTAGAGAGTTGTTTTATGCAACGAGTATTTTCTCCTCTATTTTATATTTTTTATAACACCCGCCTAAGGGTCAAATTTTGCACGCTGTCATGTGTGCCCTGGTCCATGCAACAACAGCGGCCCAGTCTCGGTTTCAGTCTGAGTTCCAGTCTCAATCCATGGCGAAACGAGTGCAACACGAACTATTTAATGGACTTGGCATGCCAGGCTATAGTCATGTGAGAAGAAGACATCTGGTTGGTCTAGACTCTAGACTGTGCCATCTACATCCGAGTGAGGTGTGTGTGTGTCTGTGTCTGTGTGTATGCCCGTTAATCAGCTTTGCTGGCAGGCCTTTCATCAAAGCACAAGCGGCATGCAGCGAGTGGCATGCGGCACCCACACCTCGCATACAAAAATAAAAATAAAAACCAAAACATATTAAGCATACGACGTGTTGTTAGCATCGTCAAGCCCATTGCGAACTTAAACTTCAGCCCGAATCTAAATCTAAAATCCTCAAATGTTCATCTAACGCAGGGTGGAAGCAATATAAGGTGTTGTGTTGCCTCTAACTGAGAGGTACCAAATCAAGTAGAGCAATTCATAGAGGATTAGAAAGAACCAGTCACCTATAAGAGTGGAAAATATGATTAATTCAGGATTAATCTGTTTGTTAAGTTGTAATTAAAACTATTAAAACTTTTACTTATATTTTGATTTACATTTTTAAATTCAGTTGCTCTCAAACTGTACTGACTATAATTCAATTACCCCCAAACTGTTAACACATTTAATTCAAACTTTTTCTTATTAAATTCCTCATTTACAATCAATCCGCTTTATATTTCAATTCAATTAAATTTTAATCAAATTCAACTTTTAATACAATTGCTTTCAGCATCATTTCAACTCTCAACATAATTGCTCTCAAACTGTTTTATCCTTTAATTCATTCAACCCTTAATACAGTTACGTCAATCTGTGAAAATCTGATAACAATCTATCTATCTCTTTCGCACTGACAAAGAAATCAACCAAAACTCAGTTGGCACTTAACGGCACCGCAACACTGATCTCCACCTTCAAACAGTTACACCCTGTACTAACGGAACGGCATGCGTTGGTTTTGGCTGCAAAAGGCCTTTGGTGGGTCTCAGCTGGCAACGGCGGCGGTGACGGTGGCGGCAATTGTAATTTATGATTCGCAGCGCACGGCGTTCAAATGATCTATTGGCGGCCGCGGCGTGCCACGTTCATTTTGTATTGGCACTTGTTGCAGCATCTCTCAGTCGCTCGCACCATCAATATAACAGTTAAAAATCGCATGTGAAAAACTGAGCACTCGGTGCGCGTTTGCTCCGACCCGCACCGCAGGGCCCCACAATGCGCACAGTTATAATAATGCGCCCACAAGTTCGCGACGTGTTCTTTTGACATTTTGACCCCATCGTCAAATCAATTGATTAATGCATTTTTGCAGTAGATTTTACAGCAACATAAAAAGGTACAAATTGAATATCAGCGCGCGCAGTTCTAGAGTTGCACTATAATGAATACTATGAGGTTTGCTGGTCATAAATACATGTATATATAGGGAAGGGAATTTAAGAACTTTATAAAAACAGAACAGAAAGTTTAAAATTCAATATGAATTTGTATTATTTTTCCCAAAGATTTGGAATATATGTAAATAACGTTTTTTAAGAGTTCATTTAGAGCTGCTTCAGCCAAATACAATTCCGATTATAATTGTGTAATTATCGATCACTGTGATAATTATGCTGCCCATTCACGACGTTCACCGGTGGATTTGTTAGCGGCACCGCAAGTTCAACTAATTAAGTGGCTGTTTTATTATAAGATTAGTAATTCAATATAAGATCGGAAGAGCTGATAAATTGTATTAAAAACGAATAGTTATGGAAATGTAGTTACAAAATGAAAATATAACAAATATCATTGCTTTTTCCATAGTATTGAACTATGGTATATATGATCTATAAAGCAGGATATATACGAGCGTATACATTTAAGTATATTATTGTAGAAGAATCTATAACATAGTTCCAAGATATTACTATAGTATCATTAAACTTGTCACACGAGCCTCAGATCTGTTCTCAAGATATGAAGTTTCATAGATATAAACCAAAGACCTTGAATCGTAAATTATGATTCCCCCCTCTTGGGAGGTATATTAGAGAGTGCACATTGAAGTATTTATCATTGGTAGACTTTATTCTTTACATTTACATTCAATTTGTTTAAAATTATGTGTCCAATTATACATGGATTACATTATATAAGAGTAAAGGTAGACGCGACACTTGCAATAGATTGAAAATCTTGGCTATATTTTTGATACGATCAAATATACCAAATTGTGTATGCAAGAGACCTTTATTACAATATAATCAATATGTGTATGGTACTTAGTATTTCGTAATTCGTAATTGTGAAAACGTTACATATATATATACATATATATTTATATATATATATGTATATATATATAGAGAAATAAGAAAAATGATTTGTATTAATATGAACTACGTAAATTTTAAACTAAACTGGCTACTTTTAGGTTTTAGGTTATGATAGTTGACGTCCTCCTATAAGCCATCCGGATGTGCTTAATTTTCTGATTTAAAGCCAGCTCTCGAATATGTACAATTATTCGAGCTGATCAGATAATAGATATATATATATATGTATGTGTGTGTGTTTGTGTGTCAATAAAAACTAGAACTATTGCTGCTTCTGCTTTTGCACCAGCTGCGGCAGTTGTTGCTTCCGCTGCTGTGACTGCTGCTCTTTCTGTTCCCGCTGTTGTATCTGCTCCTGCTGTCCACGGCCGCTGCTGCTCCGCTGTTGCATCATTTGTGCCACAGGCGCTGACTATAATGGCGGCGGGTCATAGTGGAAGCCCGGATTATTAAACTTAAAACGCGCGATTTCAAATTGCAGCGTCTCATAGTTTATATCCGCCAAACGTTTCAGCTGATGGGCAATCTCCTGTGCATCCAAGCCACTCAGTGCAGCGCTCAACGTCGTGCTCTGACCCTCATGATGCATCTTTGTATTATGCAGCGTGGGCAAGGATCCACCTGTTTGTATGGTTGTATACGAACGCGGCGCATTTTTAACTACAAAGTAAAAGGAAACATCTTTAATATCAGAGTTCTTGATCTTCCGCTTCGAACTAACCTTCATAAATGACCTGATCTCGTCGTAATCTCTTCACCGGCAATTCGCCATTGATGAGCTTGGTTCCGCCACCTGGCACGGCATGTATATTGGGCGTACATACAAATTTAACCGGCTCAACTGGCTGCTCCGAGTGCTCTTGCTCCTCTTCCACATAGGTAGAGTTGTCCACTACAATGGTGCGATAACCGCCACCGCTTGTATTTACTGCTGTTGTGCCGCCCACATTGGGACCATCCATGCCGCCACCATCATGCATATTCTCATCAGTTAAATCCTCCTGATCAACATGTTCCTCGACCATTTCATCCTCCTCTACTTCATCATTGATGGCTTCCTCAACAGCCGCTTGTAGCTCTTTTTGAAATGATGCTGATGTGCGTTGGCCCAAATCCTCCATATCATCTTCATGATCATCCTTCTCTGATTTCAGGTTCATTAGCGTTTCTCCGGTGCCGGGAACTTTGCCAAATAGATTGAGTGCACGGGTTTCCAAAGACGACATCGATATATCTTTCTCGCTGGACATTAAACTGCGTCTGTACTTGCAGCGTGTCGTGTTCTTCCAATCGTTTAAGCGCTAGAATGAACAAAAAAACAAAATTTATAGAATTGAAATACACCCTAAAAATTAGGTAGAGCCCATTTACTGAACGCTTCAACTTATGGAGAACTAATGGCGTACTGTACAAAACTCAGCGACTACTAAAATAATATTTCAAATTTGGAACATCTACGCCTGCTATACAAACTACAGAGCAAAATTTCATAATTCCAAATGTAAACTTATCGATTGTATTTCTGATTGGAAGTTTCGATTTTCGATTCGTTACTAATACATGGTAAGATGTAAAAACCTCAATATAACATTTCAAAATTGAAACTTAAATCATCTAATAGTCGAGTGTAGCTGTTTAGCACCCTGTATCCAATACAGAACTTCAAATGTATAAACGCAGCAATTCAGGGATTCACTAGATGCTATCTATTTGAGGGGATGTGAAGAAGTAGCATAAAAAGTTGAAAGTGCACTTAACCTGCATAGGGTATATAGGAGTCTATATACTAAATTTTAGATCTCTAGCGCTTGTGCGTTATATGCGTGTAGACGGAATAACTTTAGGGCATATTGCTTTACATATAAGTACGGCTGAAATGAAACCCTATAGCTTTAGAATTGTGAACACCAATAGTTCCTTTTCTTTGCGCAACAGAGGGGTGGAATCATAAAAACAATTTCTGATGGCTTATGGAATTCCCATACTAAATTTGGTATTTCTGACTCTTGTCTGTGATATATGCGCTGGTACAGCCAGAACGCATAAATGCTGATCAAGCATATATATACTCTATAAGGTCATATTTGCTTGCTACTAGCTGTTTATACATTTTTCAACAACATAAGAAATAAGCGCGCGCGTCATTTGCCGCCAAAGACTCACATAACCTCGCCTCCCCCAACCCAAGCCAGGTCACACGCACACATAAAGCGAATACACGCACACGCATACGCACACATACACAGCCAGGCCCCGCCAGTTTTTTTTCTCTTATTGTTATTGGTTGCAATGTGGCAATTAAAGTTACCTTGCGCCACTCCTCGGATGTTAGCGTTGGCCCGGAGCCGCATTTGTTTAGCCTGTCGGATAATTCCTTCCATTTTTTGGTCAAATAATTTAGATCATAATCGCGCGGCACGCGTCCACTGGCAAAAATTGGGTCGGTCTCCATTAACTCAATATACATCTGGTATTGCTCCGAAGAGGTACGCTTTTTGCGTCTATCCATTTTGTTGGATATATTACTTAATTGTAATTGCGTTGCAAACTGTTTTTAAAACACGTAAAATGCACTTTAAACGCGTAAAATTGAAATCGACGCCACCAAAATGCAAACAATTTTTAACGCGCTTGGTATTTTCTAGTGCATTATTGCTTGGACAGCCACTAGTGCGCGGAACTACTGTTTATCGAAACAGTTGTGCTATCGATATACAAAAATAAAACTAACTGTACGCAGCAACAAATGGTACATGCGTTACCAACTATCTAAAAAAAATATAAAATATATAATTTAAATTAAAAATTACGGTAAATCTATCTAATGTATCTATATAATATATATTATCTATTATATTATCTATTATATAATATATAATAAAAGTATATACGTTTATTTCAATAATAATATTAATTGAATATTTTCGAATCGTAAAGTCTAATTATTTTTATTACATTACAAAAATTCTAAGCAGATGAAACTCCTTTGCATACGCCACTTCCTTCAATGCTTCAGTACAAACGTCTAAACTAATTCGCTGTATAACAATAATTGTAATTTCATCGCTTATATATGCGGAATATCGTCGTCCATTTGCATATGTGATTGCTTGAGATGATGTGACGATGAAGAAGAGCTTCACCCTCTGTTACATATCCACCCAGTTTTTAAATTCTCTGATTTAAAAGCGGCGCCACATAAATTCTTTGTGTAGAGATGGAAGTAATTTTTGCAAGTAGAGATGACAAACGACGATAAATCGATTATGTTGCTCTTATCTAGATTTGCGTATATCAATTTGCGTAAGCGTTGAGACTGGGGCTGGTACACTGATAGCAAACAAAAAGTTTGTAGGCAAAATTATTGTATATAAAATTTAAGAATATATATTTTTTGATATATATGCAGACAGCCACAATCTATGTTGAAATTAAATTATATATTATCACCCATATATAGAAAAAAATGATAACTTTTTGTTAACTCACAGTGTTTCTGTTGGGTTAGGCTTGCATGGTATTTTAATTTATTCTAAAAATATTTAAAATATTGAATAAAATGATTGAAAACTAAAAAGATATCAGGAAAATATAAATATCAAAGTCACCATATTAATTATAATCGATACTAATACAAAAAACTATTTAAATTGCTTTCAATTTGACTTTGCAATTATTTTGTGTTTGCGCTAAAGCTATCGATACGTGTAAAGTGATACCCAGCACTGACAGAGTGCTGCCCATAATCATACGGAATCATTATAAAGTGGAATACAGCAAAATATTTTCTGTCGACTTTTAAACAAAATAAGTGCAATTTTAATGTGATATAGAAGGCAATTGAAAGTGTGTATTGGTAACTTAAACTGTTGGCTAACAAATTCGCAACAGCACTTCAAGAAAGATTAACAGATTAACATAGATAAATGGAATGGAAAAAAAGACGCATGTTTAGTTTGTGGTCATTTGTACAGCGAATAAAACCAGATGATAACTGAGCGAGAGAGCGACTTGGTGAGAAGTGAAGTGTAGTGAAGTGATTGCTGGTGGGGTGGGGGGTAAAGACGCGAGTGGAAAGAAAAAAAATAACTACGGAAAGCCGAAGATTGAATCGGGTTGTCCATATAGAATTCCAGTTCCAGAACTATTTTCGTAACTTTTGACACAAAAATTTGTTTAATTATTTGCAATAAATGGCGGAGCCACTGTTGATAAACGAGGCGCCGCCTCCGTTCGTAGAGGATGTCGCATCATCGTTGATTGTCGAAGCAGCAGCAGCTGGAGTTGGTGGAGTCAACGGCACATTGCCAGCTGCCGCTATGCAATTTGCAGATCTCACAGAGAGCGGCAGCGAGAGCGAACCGACTGCAGGTAGGGAACAGCCCCAGCCCCAGCCCCAACCTCAGCCACAGCCGCTGCGAGATAGGGAGTGGGAACGACGATGGGAACAGGCACGGGCACAGGAGCGTGACGAGGACGCGGAAAATACCGATCCAAGAAATACTTCACGCATGCATTCACCGCCACCCAATTGTGCCATTTGTCTATCCCGCTGCAAACGCAAATGTTTTACGGATTCATGCACTCATCAATTTTGTTTCAAGTGTCTCTGCGAGTGGAGCAAGGTAAGTTCTTGGCTTAAGTATAACTCTTGAATCCATTCATAATTCAAATCCGTTCGCAGATCAAGCCTGAGTGCCCGCTCTGTAAACAACCCTTCAAGACTATACGAACTTTGGATGACTATCATCGCTATACGGTTCAGACCACACCGCCAGAACGCCCAGAGCTCAGTTTTCACATTGTTGACATACATACGCGGCAACGTTTTATGCTTCAGAATCAAGCGGTAATGACAAATGATTTGGATGCAGCGCCCACAGATGAGTCACAGGAAGGTGGTGGCCCCAATGCTCAGCCATCACATGTCCCAATACCCTTCAATCGCTATGAACCGTATCGAATGGAACTTTTGGATTTCTATCGTCGGGATCCCGATGCAGGTGGCTCTGCCGCCTTGAGTCATCTCTGGCGGCGCTAT
>JBAMCO010000104.1:3170-16277 GCA_037075125.1 Hirtodrosophila caputudis | reverse complement strand
ACAGTTGAGTGACTTATTTTAATGACTCGTGTAATACTATACAACCACCCAGTCTGCAACAATATAGAAATTTTCCTGTATACATATGTACATACATTGTCGAAATGTTGAGCTGTGCTAAATGTTGCAAAAATCGTTCTCTATCACGTGTTTTTTTTATGTGTGTCCTTTTTGCGAGCAATACCATATATAAATAAAATAAAACAATAAAGACTAAAAAATTTTTACTTTACCGAAGATTATATACTCTACTAAAGATGACAATAAAATAAACTGCTTAATGACCCAAAATATTAATACTTGACCTCGACAAAAAAAAGGTGTTAAAAGACTTTTAATTTTCTCAGATATGAAAGATGACGTGGATAATATTTAACACAATCCATTTTTATAATTTTTAAACCACCAATGTAGTTGGATAATGTTTGTTGTTCGATCGAGAACAGTAATAGGGTATTAGCTAGGTTATACAAATAAAAAGTAGCATATAGCTATATGAATGCGACGCGGTTTTGAGTGTGTGTAATTTTTGTAGGTGCTTTCTGCTTTTATTTAAAATTTCATTTTTATTATTATTTTAATTACAATTTTATTTGGCATTTCTTGCTGACTGTTCACCTACATGTATCAAAGTTGATTGTTGTGAAATTTATTGAAATTTTTGGCGGGTATGGCTGCACATTTATTGCGCTTCCAGTCACAACCAATGATTGTTGTTTAGAAATCGCTGAACCATTCAAACAACCATTAAATGCCAGTGCAGTTCAAATAAACAATGCACTTTTTGTCTGTACTACATTTAAATAAAAAAACCTACGAATAGACCAAAGAGTATTTGCATGGCTTTAAGAACAAACGGTTGGGCCAAGTTAAAAAGGTTGATCAAAATTTGGAGCTAGAAACTTTCATTAAAATTGTTGGTTAGCGGGCAAAATATTAACATAAGGCAACAGATACATATAAATAAAAAAGAGAAATTAAAAGGTACAACAGTGGTGGGATTTTAGCACTTTGCACAGGATTTGACTGAAGCAATAAAATGCAAACTGTTAGGCTCTATGCATATGTGTGCAGCGCTCTAATGAAAATTAAGTTCTTTTAAGCTTCATAAAAATAAAGAAATATGAAAAATAGTACATGTACCTGAATCGAACATATGAGTTACCTAGTGCAGACCGTCTGGATGGGCAGATTCGGTCGTACAGATATACATATTGTATATACTCGTATTGCAATGGTTTGATTTGGCAGGTTATGAAACAAAAAAAAAATAAAGTATTTTACCGTACATTAGGGGATTAAATTTCATTTGAGTCTGCTAAATTTACTTAAAAAATTTTTTCCATTCGAATATTCAAACAATATTTCACATTTTAGAGACCTGCCAAAAAATTTCACATTTAAGCGAAGTTTGATCGGATTTGGACAACTATTTCTTACAAATTCAATGACAGAAGGGTATTCGTGTTGGCAACGCATTGTCGTCTTTTGCGCCACTGTTGTCGTTAACAACAGGCGCGAGACAATGGGGCTGCCAATGGTAAACCAGACATGGACTAAGGCTTAGACTTAATATGGGTGCTCCAATGTATGTGCATGACACCCATGTGGCACGCCACAACTGCACTTCCGCTTGCGCAGTCATTTTCATATTTTGCAACTTCCGTTTCTACACACACACACACTCACACTCATAAACTTGCACTCACATAAACTCAGCCTGAGAGAGCGAGAGGGTAAACTTATCGCCTGGCTGAATCCCATTGCCGCGAAGGCGTGTGCTCAACTTGGCTGTGTGGCCAAATGGGATTATTAATTAAATTATGCTTTAATTTAAGTAGTCGTCATCTTCTGTTGCATTGTGACATTTATGGATTGGGGCTGGGTTCCTCATATAGCAAGCATATTAGATTAAAAAGTTTCCATTTTCGAAATACTACAACGAAGTATTTGTTTTAACAAAATAAACAAGTAAGAGTGCTGTTGTCGAGCGCAGGCGACTACAATTCACCATTAACCCAGTCTATGTCTATAACAACAAATTTGTACATAATTCTCATTTATATATATTTCAATACAACTCAGACGGCTCAAATATGCGTCAACCAAATTCAAATTGCGCAATGCAAAACATTGACATGTGTTTAAACTAAATAAGTCAGGACAATCGCCCAAGACATCAGAATATAAGGGGCACCCTTAGCCAGGACAACAACCAATAAAGCAAACACAAACTCAACCACACACAAGTAAATTTTCAATTATTAATTGCGCATTTGGTATTGCAGATATAAAGTTCATACAGATGCGACAGATGGACGAAAATGGATAGATCGAGCCTGCATCTCATGCTGATCAAGAACATATAGTTTAAGGGCACGGTTTCTTCTACCTGTTACATACATTTGTACCAATTTTAAAGATAGTTTCATATTTCAAAGGTCTTCGAAATAATGATGGTATGAATATGTAAAGCAATACACATTTCGAAACATACTTATAATACTTTCTGAAAATGATTAAAAACTTGACTGACCTCGAAACGATAGTTATTATAAAGCAGCACCTCTCAACTGCCGCCTCTCTAGTCATGCACATTTTGGGCAATTACTGTCTTATTTTCAACAAAAGTGACTGTCAACTCTTTCGCCAGAATGAAACGAGACGAGCACCGAGCACCGAGCAGAAGCTACGAATGGGGAGTGTTGGGGTAGGGGCAAGTAGCTCATAATTTAAGCATTAAACTTTCTCAAATGCTTTCAAGTTGACTTGTCTTAACTACAGTTTTACAGCTCAAGTAAATAATTGCGACCGCCCTTCCAAAGGGCACTCCTGACGCCTGGGTACGACAAGTGGATGGCAACAGGGTGAAGTGGCGTAAGATTCAGGCAGTGCACGATTGTAATGGTGGGCACAACAATTAAAGTTATCGTCAGATGTTTTTTTTAATTGGGGAAGTCAAATTTTAAAGAGGTTGCAGGCGGCCAAATGTAGTTTAAGTTTAACAAGTGCTCATAAAATGCTCAAAAAATACCAAAGCCAGGTGAGTATATACACAAAGGAACAGATCAGGGACTGTAATCTACTATAAAGATTAACCTGGTCTTATATGGTGACAGAAAATTGGGATAGTTATGCGTCGTTCGCCTTGGGGTACGTACATTACTTCATAAATATGTTGTGTATAGTGAAAATAGAAAGTTAATGATGCAATACTTATAAATACCTCATAAATACCCGTGCGTTAATACAGACAGTTGAACATGGCTAGAACGACTCTGCTATTCATTCTGATCGTATATACTTTATGGGGTCGCAGATGCTTCCTTCTATCTATTACATACTTTTGCACTGCTTTACCAAGTTTTCAAATGGGTTCAGAATAACAAATTTCCTATATTTAACGTTTCATAATTAACGTTCTTGAAATATTTTTAAAGTAAAATAAATGTTTAAATTCCAAAATTTTTAATCATTTCGACAACTAGGTGATAAATCAAATATGTTTTATATCGATTTATATTCACTTTAATTCTTGTGTATTAAAATATCTTAAGGGATGTGTCATTTCACTCGGTAGAGTAATTCTTCTAAAAAAAAGAAACTAACAATTCCTGAAAGTGGTTTGTGGTCCTAAAATTTAAATAATAAGTTAGTCCAGTTTCGTCAATTTTAAATTTGATTTCCGCGTTTTAAATATATGTATTCACACAATAATGTACATCATATGCTGCGGTAAATTTGTAGATAGCATTATTTAGTTCTTCGACGTAGAATAATAATTTTAAAATTTTGAGTTCCATGAGCACACTACGATGCCAGTTCTGAGAAAGCTCATTGCCCATTCCACGTGCAGGCCATTAAGACAATTGGCCACGACAAAAGCAATTTCTGATAAGCCTCTTTGCTTAAAAGCCAAATTATAGCATTTGAAAAATATTCGCTACACAGCATGGCCACATGAAACCCAAGACAGCAAAAAACCGTTACCCCCAACTCAGTTATAAAGTAATTTCCCCAGACGCATTGAACCCTTCTAAAAAGAATAACATGGTTACTACAAGCCAATACAGGCGGGTCCTGGTGTTTTTCCTTTTTGTATGGCTGCAATGGAGTAACTTTCGATTTTTTTTTTTTTTATTGATCAAAGCCCTAAGGGACTATTGGGCAGGTCGTCGAATAAAAATAAAGGTATTATGCTCAATATTATTGTCGGTCTGTCGCTCAATCCACCCACCAGCCTATGGCTCGGTGTGGACAAAATTAACTATCAACAGCAATGCGGCAATGCCCCAAAGTAATTTTAAATAAAATATTTATAAATGTATTTGCGCATTGAAGTGCGACCGTTGTCATTCGCCACCGTGTAGAAAAATCCAAGTGCAGATATTCGCATTTCAACGAAGTCTTTTATACCCTATGTAAAGCAATTTTACATATTGCTTCTAAGGGAATTAACTGTACCATCCAACTGTTCATGCTTTCTAGTATTCATTTATACAAATGACTGCCTACCTCTATTAGGCTTTATTTTCAATAATGGTAAAGTTTGGACCTGTATATTAATTTTAACGTATGGCATAATGATGATCAAGGTGAGTCTCATCCAATAAAACTGTTAGAACGATAAAAAATCAAACAATACATTAAACTATTATTCAATAATAATAATACAACTAAATACCTGAACCCAGTCCATAACCATAAATTCAAGTACATACGAATTCATATAAATGACTACAAACCGGTAATACTTAATTGCGAGTATCATAAATATCAAATAAACCTAAAATCATTTTTGGTGTCTTTAGTTTTTATAGTCTTCATGATCTATTTGACGGTCAGACGACTGACTTCGGCTGACTTCTGGCAGTTATTCAATTTTCAAATGTGTACAAGAGTAGATAAAAACAGTTATTTGAATACACAATGTATTCTGTATTAAAAAATATAGATTTAAAAATACATGATCAGAGCATGGTATACGGGAACCTAGATTCCAAGATTGGTCTCTCCAGTTCTTATAGTCTCCAAAGTCTGTGCGTTCATACAACAACTGTCTGTTCGTTTCAAATTTATCAGTTCTAATTCGCGATTGTAAAAGCACTACAATCGCGAATTAGAACTGATAAATTTGAATGTGCTCTGTGAATTTTATCATCGATTGGACCATAAACTCCAAATTAATTCTAGGAACAGTTCGAACTGTAAAATAGCATCAGTGAATGTGCAATTAGCAGACGTCTGAGTTTGTCTGTGTGAGTGTGTATATTTTAATGTAATGGTAATGGACTTGGACTTGGTACAGTATAAATAGTAGTCGGGTATGCTGGCGTATGGCACTCTCACTTATCTTTATTTTGCTAACTTCATTTCATTTTATATTGCTTATTTATATTATTATTGCATTATATTGTTGTGATGTAATCAAAAAATCGATACTTGAAGAATATGTCTCTGTTAGTTTAAAAAATGCACTGAAAATCTAATAAACCGTTCCTCAAGGGTTTATAATAATCACATTTTATAAGTCCTCAAGCAAATGGAGCATGACCGAAGGTAAACTTATTGCAACTATGACAAAGGCGACAGAAGACAGACGTCAGACAGTAAAGGCAAAAAGGGTTCCGAAGGCATTTTATTAAAATAATAAAGTTCTAATTTAATTATGAAGCGAAAGCACAAAGAGAGATGAACACAACGAATTATGTGAAGTGCGACTATGCGAGTTACTTTTCATTTTAATGTTCCCCTCCCGAGGGCCTTAATTAGTAGGCGGCGGCCGTATAACCGAAAAATCAACGCGCCCAAAGCTGTCTTTTGCTTGGAGGTGTGGGTGAGGGGCTTGCAAAATAAAGGACCATAAAGTGCTAATTGAATAAAATGGCACATGACTTGCATAACTTATTATGAAAAATATATATTCTCGCCACTCGGATTGCGTCATTGCTATGCAGCCCGTAGCCAAATGGAATTGTGCTGAAGAAAACAGAACCGAACCGAAAGGAACCGAACCCGTCCGCGCCTGGAGCGTAGATTCATTTCATTTTCATAAATTTAAAACGTACTTTAAGACAACTGCAAAGGAAAGAGCAGCAGAAGGAGCCGCTTAGAGACGTTTAAGGCACCCAAAAGGATATTTAGCTGGCGGAAATATTTTTACGTTTCGTTTAACGTGCGAAAGATGGCGGCAGCCTGTCTAACAGCTTGCTAGCAACTTCCCTATTCCTCCTTAGCACACACACACCCAAACAAAACTCTGTAGAAAGTTTCTCGGCCCACGTAAAACTAATTTAACCCGCAACGTCCACGGCCACTTTTGTTCGTGTTACGCTAAATTAGTTGACCTGCCTGCCAGGTTCGACCAGACAAAAAAAAAACACCAAATAACAACGATATTCTGAGAACCGAATAGAAAACACACTTGTAGATGTTCACTTGTATGTAAATAAAGTGTGACGGTGTGGTTGAACATACGAGTGTACTTTATATGATGTGGAAAATTGATATCTATTATAATATTAGTGATGAATCAGAAGTCTCATAATGATTACCATAAAATAAGAAAAAAAACACTGTCTATGTGATAGACTGCGTTACACTCGTCACTTCAAATTTAAATATGCTTGGAAAGGGTATTAACACAAAATTTAGTTTAGCTTCAATACTGTGGATAGTAGCAAACAGAACATAGCACATACATACCATAAAAATGATTTTACCTTGGGGAAATTTTTGCAACAGTTTTTAATTTGTAGTGCGCTACATCCACTAAAACAAAGTGGTTAGTGCTTGATAGGTAATTGCAACTCGCAATACGTGTAGTTAAGGAGAGAGTGTCTTGGTCCTGTAAGCAACAGCACGATAACTGACGAAAAATTTATTTTAAATGTGAATTATTCACACAAAAAAGTGCACTAATTATATCCATTATATATGTAGAAAAAATATTAAAATATTATTTAAAATAAGTTACATATGAAGTTGTTTTTTGTTATTTTTTCCTCCTTAATATGAAAGTGTTCGCGCTATTTCAAGCAGTATTTTTGTTTTAATCCATTCCTCAGTTAGCATAATAACAAACTCATATATGATTTTCCCAATTCATTTTGCATTCAGTATCTATTCAGCTCATTTCGGAGCACAAACTATTCGGATTAAGTCAAAACACAGCAGGGCATTATGGTATTTTTCTCAGGCCGAGCATTTTTTCCGACGAGTCAATTGTTTAGTAGACTGTCATTAAGAGAGTGACCATTTCATTAGCATTGTGGTCAGGTTTAGTCCCAGTTCCTTCAATTTTTACCATACTCAACACGTCTCGAATTGTTAAAGCGGTTGCCAGGCCGGACCTTCCGGCTAACTTCCGGTTGTGGCGCCGTTGTAACTGGTCATGTCAGGCAACATTTAGAGCCGATCGGCCGACTGTCAATGGCACTTGCAATTGAAGCGCCATCCCCGGTAACCCATCCTCTCTATTGGTTACATTATTCACTCTCACCCTGTCCACGCTACGCAAATATAATCATTGTTATCGCGGCTGTTGCTGTCGTTCGGTCTGTCGGTTTTGGTGTTGTCAGCGTGGCATGGCATCGACCATTGATGTCATTTTAAAAGGACTCTTTTAATGCATATTAATGTCAATATTAATGTCAATATTTGTGCTTCTAATGACCTACCACTGCTGTTGACGGCTTTGTTAGTTTTCAACGCCAGCGTTTGATGTCTCAAATCAGCACTAACGACATCGAATAGAATATTCCATAATTAGAAATGCCTACCAAACCAGGACCCACACTACCTATAAAGCTGCTTGATTAAAGGCCCTGGCGACATTCTGTTGACATTTGTAAAGTTTCTACCTAATAAGATCTCAACTAGCTGGCTCATAAAACAGCCATAGCTGCCCAGAACTAAAAGGTGTGCAAGTAAGCTAAGATGACATCTTAAAGGACCAACTTTGCCATTTGTCAGCCAGCAAAATGTAGAGAAAACTCAAGTAAGCGATGTACTGTGGGCCGCGGAAAGCGGCAAAAGTCAAACGTTAACTAAGAGGCGAAAAACTTGTAACACAGAATGCGGCGAAGCATAAGTTAACTCCTAACAAATTCAAAGGTGCGTGCGTAAATGTAAAATACAAAAATATATGTATATTGCCGAAAAGGCAATAGAATAGAAGGAAGACGAAGAATAGGAATAGATGGAATAGAATTATAATAAATGTTGTTGGCATTTTGTTTTTATTTTCAAACACCATTGGCAACAGTTTTCGAATTTTCGGGTTAAAGTAAGATATAATCATAAACATCTAAGAGGTTGATAAAGTTACAACTGATGTAATTTTAAACAGAACTGATATAGAAGATATCAATATACTCGACTAAATAGTACCCAGGGTCATCCATTCGAATTTATTGGAACAAATACACTTTTTTTATTGTTACACCTATTTCCAAAAAGAATTATGAAATAACCTCACATGGGCTGCTCACATCCGTACAGTGAGTGGCACCACTACAGGAATTCATTTAAACAAAATTACGATAATGTAATTAAAGGCAGTCAGGAAAATGTCGGATCCTTCGTGGTACGGGCAGAATAGTGTATTAAATCGCGATACAAAATTGGCTAATTATTGACCACATGAACCGAAGTCATAGTCGGTCAGATACAATATATATATATACGTTCTTGATAAGCATTATCGGACGAATCGATCTAAGTATGGCTCTCTGTCTACAGATATCTATTATGGCTGGAAGCACCAAATTTGGTACGTTCATAACATGCCTACAAGGCTATTACTGGAAATGGAAGGGTAGCAGACGTATTTCATACTGAATAATTGTTAAATTAAGTTTAATGCACTCTTCACAGCTACAATTTGACATACTTTCTATTAAATTGTTAAAAATCAAAATGCCCAGTAGATATTTTGTTTAAACAGAAAAGATCCTGAGTTCACGCATAAAGCTTACCGCTAAAAGAACATACCTTATTAAAATTATTATTATTACACATTACACAACTTACCATTATTTATGACATATCGCGGGTTACTCATGTCCACCTTTGTCTGATTCTTGATCCAATAGATGTTTGGGGTTGGATTGCCAATAGCTTTGCACTGCATTTGGACTGTGTGACCCACTTCGATGACACGTGTGCCTGGGCCCTGTGTTATAACCGGAAAGCCCGCGGGTGTTTTGTCACCTGAAACACAAAAGAAAAGTGACCGATGATAAATACGCGTTTGAATATTCTTGTTTTGGCAAATAGATCATATGACAACAAGAAAATATGTGTGTTGCACATTAATGAAGTTTGTGAAGTGAGCAAGTTCTAGGGAACAATATGCCACAAATATATAATACACATACACACACACACACACACACAGATGTGCATATATTATGCATACTATGCAGTATTGTTCTACGACGCTTTTATAAACGGAAGTTGCAGTTTTTTTTAAAGCTCGCCCGTTGCTCAGTTGCCTTTGTTGCCGCTTCTACATCATTTTGTAAGTTCAAACAATATATATATATATATATATATATATATATATATATGTATATGAATGTCTGTGTGTGTGGAGTTCAGACTTTTCCGTGTGACATTTTTTTGTGTCGCTCTTTAAGGGCTGGAACGCTTACGCATTGTTGTGGGGGGTTAAGCTTAAAGTGAATCCGCAACTGGCAGACAAGCGGCGGTTTTCTCGACTTTCCGACTGCATTTTTCAAATGAACAAAGCTCATTTACATTTTCCAATTAAATCTTCTAGCTGGCAACGTTGACGTCGACGTGCTACGCCGACTTCAACTACGGCAGCTGCCACTCCACATTCCGTCTGCTGTTGGCTTTCCACAATATGGCGGGTGAAAAATCTTACGGAATGGGGTTATTCTAACTATTTAAAACACGCCTAGTATTGTATGTATGTGAATATATTTACATACATATTTCCGATTACGGAATAACCAGTAGCCAAGTCGAAATACTAAGGTATAGAAAAAAATCATACAATGTATGTTAAAGACAAAGATATGTTTGGTAGTCTCAAAGCTAGTCTTAAGGTATCTTGTGGTCGGTACATGCGACTATGGAATTGTTTGTATCTTTTCTATTTACTTCATATTTTTATTTGTCCATTTTGCTAAAAAAACATTTAACTGCGGCAGCATCTACAATAAGCGGCTGAGCAGTTTGCTGCATTCGTTTTTCACCGTCGCGGTTCTTTTGCTTGTTGTCATCCTCTCAAAAGTTTCTTACTATCAGGCTGTTTGTTGTGCCTGTGTTTGTGACTTTTAGCGTGAAATTAAAATTTAACAGAGATAAAAAACGCGACTGCATGCACCATAATGAATACACACATGCGCTAAAGCCCCCACACATACTCGTGCATATGCATAACATACATACAGAACAAACATGTATAAATGCAAAGCAACAAAAAATCAACAAAAATGGCAAATACAACCACTACAACAAAAGCAACATGGATGTTGACATTTGACGTTGCCGTTATTGTCGCCTCTCAACGTCTTTTTTATCTGTTTTTTCCCCCATTTGCCATTTTCTGCCATTTTCAGCCATTTTTGCCTAGTTTTATTCCACACCAATCTGTTCCCCCCATCCACTGATCATTCACTTGTCGCTGCTTGATTTTGGGTTGCCTTACATATGTATATGTATTTGTATATGTATTTATGTATATATATGTGTGTATATATTAATATAAATAAAAAATCACCACTAAGAACTGTGCCAAAATTAACAAATAAAAGTTTTTATTAAACAACACAAAAGTGTATTCCGCTTGTTTAGCGAGTAAATATCTGTATCTCTGTGTGCGCGTCTGTATGTGTCTGGTTGTGATTCGGTGTTCTCCTGAAAAAGGAGAACAAAGAATATGACAAGCAGACAGGCGTACAAACAATATGCAAAATACAAAGCTCAGTGTAAATATGAAGTAACGCTGCGAAAGATAAAAGTTTTTAGTAGATTTGTAAGCAAATATAAACTGTACTCGTACGTAGTTTCTGTTATTAAAGTTTATTGGCAAAGTCGCGTTCGAAATTACTTTTTTCAAGCGTAACCATATTTCTGTAAAAATTTTATAAGTAAATATCAAGTTGTTAATAAATAATCAAAACGTTTTCAAATTGTAGTAACAATGTATTGACCAAAAATTACACACACCAGTTTTTCACACCAGGAATAATCGTACTGTCTTTAAAATGACGGACACGGCTACCGTCTACGCCACGTATGGCGAAACCCGTTCAGGATATTGATTCCATTAAATTATAAACGCAATTCCAAGTCTTTTTTTGAGTGTAAAGCCAACTGATGGCAAATGACATTTCAGGTAAAGACTAAAGTTGTTGATTTTCATTTTGATGTTCCCGTTGTTGTTTTAGTAGCCCCTATGGGCACATTGTTGCTGCTGTTAGTTGACGTTGTTGTCTGTGCGTTGTCAATTTGAAAATGCAATGAAAAATTCTAAAAGCGGGGGATAGTTAAGAGCATGGCATCTGGCGAGCACTTCATTTATAGCGTTGCGAGAGGCGTCGATGAGAGGAATAACGAGGGATAGGATGGGAGGGCACACCAACGCGTCTCTGACCAATGCAACGTACTAGTTCGTGTGTGTCGGTATGCATTTATTATAAAGGCAAGCATGCCGAGAGGTGTCCACTGCTTGCCGCGGCTGCTGCCGGTAACTGTCAAATTCATGTGGCTTTTCATGCATTTCAATTAAGTTGCTGCTATTTAGTGTTGCTGGTGGTTGCGTGGAAGCGGCGGCTGGTGCGAAAAGTATTGCAAAATGTGTGAACAATGCGAAATGGATAAGAGTCAAGCTCCATGTGTTCCTCTTCAGCTCTTTTACAACATTTTAATGAATTAGCTAATAAGACCAAAGACGACAAGTAGAGTTAAGTCTATTCAAATGGAGCACTTGGGCACACTCTGCTTTCTTTTTATATGAATTACAGGCACACACGCTTCTCAATAGACTGCCAATGTCTTGGCAGCGATAAACATCATTAGATGGTACAAAAGCAACGCACATAAAGCGCTTTATTTGCATGCTGTCTGCTTTTAGATGCCACTGACCCCGCGTACAATGAGATAACGATTGTAGGGAGCAGGTGGTAGAACCCACATAGACCATAGCTAGGTGGCAGGTGTTTGCATTATTGAGTCATTTTCAAAGGCACATTTTCACGCCGCGTTTTTCTCTTAGCTTAACTCTGATAAATATGCTGTTTACTTGGGCTGGTTCCGGAGGGTTTTCTTTTAGTGTTGGGTTCGTGCTGACATAGCAAACATTTTATAGACGCCGAAAGCGAAAGGCAACACCAACAGCAACTAAATTGCTGGCAACTGTCTTTAAGGCACTTTGCGACTTTTGACTTGGAGGTTGGTATTTTTAAGACCTTTAAGACTGCCATCAACTGGCCACAAGCGAATTTGCATATTTTAATTATTTATGCATTTTCTTCCATCCTACTTATATGTGTAGGTTCGTCTAAAATGCTACTTTTATCACTCCTCAATATCTGAGAGCGTTCACATTTGCATCAAGCTGTTGCTATTGTTAAATTATTAAAAAGGCTAAAGTAGTATAAGCATGAATTGTAACTTTAAAACTTTTAAAATAAAGTAATAAGATGTAAAATATATGAATATCAACATAATATGCCGTATGCTGACTTTATTTAAATTTCAGTTTTTATATAAAATTGCAAATTTAAACAACAATGAGCGCAAAAATTTAGAAAATACTTAGTTGTATTGGAATAATAAAACATTTTTATTATGTACAATTTTGTACACCCTGTACTTATACTGCAAACTTATTTAACACGCAGAAGTACTCATCTCCGACTAATGTATATATGTATATTCTTACTAAACCGAGTCAGTTTAGCCATGCCCATCGTTCTGTCCGTCAAATGGACTGGGTGGATGGTGAACCTTAGGTGCATATCCTCGACTACACACTCCTTTTCGTTTCTACTTAAAATTTAATTTAACACCTTTGTGTCTCCTGCTTATTTTCTTCGCAAGTAATTTAATGTAGACCAGTGGAAGTTTTAG
>JBAMCO010000103.1:1534-18091 GCA_037075125.1 Hirtodrosophila caputudis | reverse complement strand
CACTGCGAATAGAATCATAAATATATGTGTGTCTATATAATCGCATCAAAATGTCGCTGTGCTGCCCTAAAGGGTTACGCTTAAAATAAGGATTTTTATGAAGGCTGGGAGGGGAAAGGGAAATGACAGCGATGTTGACTTCGTCAACGCCTAATTGTGAATGTCAGTCAAGTTGGAAGTTAATTTAGCCGGCAGAGGAATAGGAGAAGGAACAGTAGCTAAAGGAGCAGCGAATGCCAAAATTAAAGTCAACTAATGCGCTTTTCTGCCCCCAATCCTCACACTCTCTCCCTCTGCTCACTGTTTCTATTTCTTTTTTGCTTTTTTGCAGGCGAACTTAACACATTTACCCAGATCCCAGTACGTGCCCGGCATTGGGTTGGGCATTGGCAAGTGTCCCTACGATCCTGCTGACAACTCAACCGCCGTCTATGTGGAAAACGGAAATCCCTTTGGTTTGCCAGCGCTGGTAAGTTCAAGTCTTACGCTCTCTCTCTCTCTCTCTCGGTCTGTATGTCTCTGTCTCTTGCAAGTCGTAATGCCGACAGAAAGCAAAATAAAGAAGGAGAAAAAAAAAAGAAAAGGCAGCAAAGAAATAAAAAATAAAGAAAAATGTCAATTGTAATAAAATTACAAAAGTAAAGTAAAGGCAAAAGGGCGAAAGCAAGTAGGAAGTAGGAAGTGGGAAATGGCAAGTGGAAAAGCAAAGTTCTCTGAAGGAGAGAAATAGGGTAGTGGCATGGGGTAGGGTGGGGTGGGCTAGCGTGGAGTGGGGTGGGGTGAGGCTGGATGGGCCAAAAGGCAAGAAATTTAAAAGAGTCGCAATAAAGCAGCTGAAATTAAATTAGAGTAAGGCACACACACACGCACACACACACACACACACACATACACACGCACACTTTACAAAACTGTAACTGTACTGAGCGTCGGGACTGAGGCACGTGCTTACACTTTACGCGTAATTGTGTGCGTGCCTCTGTGTTAGTGTGTGTGTGTGTGTGTGTGTGTGTGTGTGTTTGCGTGTGTGCGTGCATGCTATGTTTTTCCTTTTGCCTGGCAAAATCAAATTTCCCGAATATTTTGGCGCTAATTTGCCAAGCATTGCCCCAAAATCCAGCACACACAGCAGAGACTACAGCTTAAGCTATTTCTCTTTAATCTTTAATCCCTATTTGTATTTATATATATATACTATACTCCTATATATATACTCTATATATATATATAAATATATATATATTTTCAATCCCTATATATAGTATGCTGGCACCAATGCGGAGTTTACCAAAGCCGATTCGGTTATATTTCGCTCGGATCTGTACAACTTTACCAATGGACGCAAAGAGGCTAACTTTAAGCGCACCGTTAAATATGATTCCAAACTATTGGATAGTAAGTATTAACTAAAATTTAATTATAGTATGTAAAAGAGTTAAGAAGTAGCTAATACTAAGTAGTGTTATATTATATTTTATTTTTATATTTTTATTAAAGTATTGTATTATTAATTTGAATTATTTACAAAGTTTTATATGCCTTGTACCCAATTGTAGAAGGAATAAACCTCTTCAAATGATTATAAGAGACATCCGGAAGCAATAACATATATATAGTTGATCAGAATGAACCTATTATATCTATAAATCTGTATATATCGATAGCTACTATATCTGGCTGTCTGTTTGTCTTACATTTTTTATACTCTACAATCATTTTCAGTTCGCTTAATACCATTGAGCAATAATATCCAAAGTTTATTTCCACAATTTTTTAATAATTTATAGCTATAACTAGCTTTTTAGCTAGGTTTTTTTTATACATAAAAATGTTATTATTATTAATTTAAATTAATTTAAAATATATGTTTTATAAGGTTTCGCCAAATGCAAACATACAACCAGAACATTTCTGAGTTTTTATTTCTATTTGTCATTATAACATTGCCAAAAAATGCAATTATTTTATTAAAAATATTTGATCAACCTGCAATATTATTTATTTATATTATTTTAATAAATTTTTTACTACCATAAAATCAGAGAATTAATATTAAATTAAAGTTCTTTGAGCTGTACTATAATACGAAACCTTTTTATACGAGTTGCACAGTTTTTTGTTTAAATGAATGACAAACAATACAAATATATATATAGATATATATAACATATATATATATATATATATATAGATAGACAGATATGAAATATATTATATATATTGTTGTATTAAATTCTCATTTTTTGTCTCTTTTTAGAACCCAATTTCGTTGGCTCCTTTGATATTGGTGACTTTGTCTACTTTTTCTTTCGCGAACACGCCGTGGAGTATATCAATTGTGGCAAGGCGGTGTATTCGCGTGTGGCAAGAGTCTGTAAGAATGATCGTGGTGGCAAATATATGATTAGCCAGAATTGGGCTACATACCTTAAGGCGCGCATGAATTGCAGCATTTCCAGCGAGTTTCCATTCTATTTCAACGAAATTCAATCTGTCTACAAAATGCCCAACGACGACACCAAATTCTATGCGACATTCACAACGAACACAAATGGACTGATTGGATCGGCTGTGTGCAGTTATGACATAAGGGATATTAATGCGGCCTTTGATGGTAAGTGGAGTGTGGCATAGCAGCTTAATTAGAGCAATTAACTTTGGGAGTTCAATTTAGTGAGACACTTAATCGTATCTGCATTGGGATTTAAATTTAAATCCAAATCAAATTAAAGCAAGTTAAACGAGAATCTCAGATATAGTTTGGGCGTTGAGTTTAGCAAGTTCTACAATTGAACTTGTTTCTGAACGCAGCTAAAGAATTCTTATGGTTGTGTCTGTGTGCTCGTGTGTGTGTGTGTGTGTGAGTGTGAGTGTGTGTGTATGCGGGTGTAAGCGTGAGATTTATTGCATTGGCAATAATTCTCTGCGGCGCCATTTTTACGAACGTGCATGTGGCTACGTTTGACTTCTTCCAACGTTCTGCCATTTCCCATTTACGTTCGAGGCTGCAGCTGCCGGAAGAAATTACGCTCACAGGTGCTGCATATGTGTGTGTGTGTGGATGTGTGTGTGTGTGTCGTGCACAGCAGCTTTGGCATTTTAGCGTTAAATGGCGCGCATTGAATTGATGTTGCCTGCCATTGGGGCAGCCAGCAACGTTTGCTCTTCCTGTGGCTTTAAACGCTTTAATATTTGCCGCAAAATGCCCGGCAGCAGCATTCATAGATGGCGTGCTGCTTGGCTAACGGTAACAAGATATGCGTGACAGGTGCTAACAACGCCCCTTTTGACCCCCAACACCTGCTGTTGCTTGTACCACATCACACCACATATACACACACTCTAACATACACACACACACGCACGCAACTCAGACGCATGCAACTTGTAATGCAACGTCGTCATTTGCAACTAAATTTTGTTGGCAGCGCACAAAATTGTAGCGTGTGCACATTTTGAAACGCATGTCATATAAGTAAACAGTAAAACCTCAATAAATCAAACCACAATTTTAAAACTATAGACTTCAGCAAGTGGAGCAATTGTTGTTTAATATTTTTTTCTAATTAAACAAAGCTGCTTGAAGTATTTATCGCCTTTATAAATATAAAAATATAAAATTAAAATTAATTAAAATAAAATAAATATAAAATTTATTAGACCTGAAACTTTGACCTTTACCTCTGACATTTGCATCGTTTGAATCTATTTAGTTTCTATTTATCTTCTTGAATTAAATATTCAGAAATAAACAAATTTTATTTGGTTTATTCGCTTTCTAGTTAGACTAGACAAGACTAACTGAATCGCTTAAGTCGTGTTAACATATTGAAACATTGAATTTGAATTCGTTTCAGTTAAAGTTCAATTTACGAATTCTAAGAAAAATATATAAATTAAAACTTATAAACTAATTACTATATAATATTAACTATATATTTTGTATAGTTATTACTATAAACTCATGTGTCCAACAACTCAAACTAAATAAATTTGAGTTATTCTCATCTGAAGAGTAAATATTTGGATTCACTTCAGATAATGCTTATTGTTGCTAAGTAAAATATGAAAACTAAACCGCAGCATAAGCTATAAAATCTCTGATATTTAGGAACTGTGTTTACTACTAGTGGAAACTGTATTTTCTTACATTTTTCACTCTTCAATTAGTTTTGATTTAAAGTCGAGAATTTCACTTTTTCAAACACATTTTTTAATCATTTTAGGCTCCATATTCAATTCAAATTCATTCTATTTGCACTTTTAACCTAAGGCCACAGCAATTTAAGCTGTGTTGAACTTCAAAATCAATTGAAATTTGCTGTCAACAGCAACTCTTGGGCTTTTATTAAACGTAGCCAGGCTAAAAATCCCAACACTAATTGTTACTTCGTCTAACATTTAATCGAATTTCCAGACAGAAGTTCAATTATAATTTGCAGTAAAGAATTCGAGTCAAAAAATTGAATAAAATTGAAGTCAAGTTAATAAAGAAAAAATGTCAGTCAAGTGTTGTGCATCGTAAGCAGTTTGAACTGTATTGGAATTCAAAGTGAATGCCACTTGGCTTGTGGCACCAAGTACATATGTTTCCCTATATATATGCATATAAATCTCATATATATATCGGACATACATATGTTATACTTATGCCCGATTAACATGCAACATGCAATACTGCCAAATAGTTGCAAATGTTCAAATTTTGTATATGTCAGCTGCAACAGCAACAGCGACTCAAAGGGACAGATTTTACAGTGCGTCTTGAAAATCCATTTCCATTTCCGTTTTGCGTTTTCAATTTGTGTTGTGTGTGTGCGTGTGTGTGTGTGTGTGTGTAAGATTAATCAGTTGTGGCATGACATATGAAATGAGATTGCAAATGCATTTAATTTAAATACAAAATTCAAGTTATTCATAAATTTATACAGACGACAGCTGCCAAATTCAAGTAGCGCCCAAATCACACGCGTGTGTACGCTGTGTGTGTGTGTTTGTGTGTGTGTGTTAGCAGTTTGCCTGAAAAGTTCATTAACACCATAAAATTGTGTATGGGAGCTGTGCCAAGGCAGACCAAGTCAGACTGACAGACAGGCAGAGAGACGGACGGAACGCAGACACAGCGCCACCAGGCAAATGGCAAATGACAGTAAAAAAATCTGGCATTCACTTAAAATTCATTATGAAAAGTTTGCGGGCATGTTGCATGCAACACACACATACTACAACAGCAAATGTGTGAAATGAGAGCAAGCTAGACTTGCGTATAGCCGAAGATTTGATGTACTTGCGGCATTACAAGATAACACCATGCAGCAAAGTAAATATTCTGAATGAGCTGGACTTAACACACAGCTGCTAAGGCACAGTTTTGCTGTAGCATAGTGTAATTTAATATAAACAAATATTGAGATAAAATTTAAAAACAATTTATTTGTTTCTTCGGCCACAATTTGATTTGTTTGCCACATTTCAAATAATTTAAGCAGAGCTTTGAAAAAGGCATACATATACACACATATATTTTGTGGTCTTTGTTGCTGCTCTATTCGAATCTGTCTCTCGTTTAGTATAAAGTCTGTTATACCCTTTGTAAGTGCAGTAAAATTTGCTTTAAAACCAGAGCAATTAATTATGAAAAAACAAATGATTATGCAGCAAACACTTCAACTAGTTGGCAGCAGCAACGAACTACATATAGTATATGTATATGTATGTATATATATATATACATATATATACGTATAACTATATTATTAGTACAAAGTTCGAACTCTACTTGGTTTTATTTTTCCTTTTTCTGGCTGCGCCACAAATCAGCGCCTGAGAGCCTCAGCAATTTATCATTTGCCACAGCAGCGCTGACACACATAAATTTCAACCCAGGGCTGCACTTTTATGCACTCCCTGCCATATCTATATATCTGTATAACTGTAAAACTGTTGATATACATATGTATATATATAATGTGACTTTCTTTCTCTGTGTAACCGTAGGCAAGTTCAAGGAGCAGGCCACATCGAATAGCGCCTGGCTGCCCGTGTTAAACTCAAAAGTGCCGGAACCACGTCCGGGCACATGCCACAACGACACCGCAACACTGCCGGACTCGGTGTTAAATTTCATTCGCAAACATCCGCTAATGGACAAGGCGGTCGATCATGAATTTGGCAATCCCGTATTCTACAAACGGGATGTAATACTCACCCGCCTGGTCGTAGACAAGTAAGTAAAAAAAAAGACGCTATAAATGTATTCATTAGCGAGCTGTGTGCAGCTTCCAGTGTCCTTTCAACTGCTGCTGTTGCTGCTTCTGGCACGCAGCCATGTGTGTATGTGTGTGTTGACATTCGCTAAGTTTATATAGTGTAGTCCAAATGGGAGCAGTCGCTCACTGACAGCAGCAGCAGCAGCGACAGAAAAAATGTTGTTTTGTTGCGCAAGGACTTGTAAAAATAACTTGGCCGGAACTTATGAACATTGCGCCCCAGGATATGCTTTTAGTTAAACGTTTTGTTTGCAAAAAACTTGGCCAAAGTCGCGGCATGCACAAACACACACACACAGAAACACTCAGGCATACACACACAATTTTGTTGTGCAATTTATCAAGTTTTTATTTCTTTTCCTTTCTCTCTCTATCTTTTACAGAATACGCATTGATAAACTGAACCAGGAGTTTCTCGTTTACTTTGTGGCCACCAGCCTTGGCCAAATCTACAAAATTGTGCAGTTTATGCATTATGGCCAACGTCATTCCAATTTGGTGGACGTCTTTGAGGCTTCGCCCCGCAACGAACCCATACGTGAGCTGACATTGAGTCAGAAGACGGGCTCTTTGTATGTGGCCACCGATCATCAGGTCAAACAGATTGATTTAGCCATGTGTGCCAGGCGGTATGACAGCTGCTTCCGCTGTGCGGCCGATCCCTATTGTGGCTGGGACACGGAGGTGCATGCCTGTCGTCCCTATCAGTTGGGGCTACTACAGGACGTGGCCAACGAGACGTCGGGCATATGTGATGCGAGCGTGTTGCGCAAGAAAGTTATCTCCTCATACGGCCAAACGTTGCACTTATCGTGTTTTGTCAAGATGCCCGAAGTGCTGAGAAAGAAGCAGACGCGTTGGTATCATCATTCCACGGAGAAGGGACGGTAAGTGTGGCATTGGTAGATATTTTGTTATAGTGTATAACGGCTTGTGGCAGGTGAGTGCCAAGATTAAGCGCCCCAATGGACGCTCCTTGGCGACCAAACGCAGCCTCGGCTGACTCTTAAAGAGTCGCGTCGCGTCGCATCGCCCCTAAAAATGAAAATTGAAAGCAAATAATGAAATCGGAAGTGTAAGCGAAACTTTGCTGCCATCCCACTTAGTGATGGCAATGCTGCGGTAAATTGACACTTTAAAATGCGCGTGTTGAAAGTCTCTGTGCTTTTTGGTGTCTTGCGAGACAGCCACGCCACCCACACACACCAACACCAACACACACACGCACAGACACAGCACAGCACTCAGTGCTGTAACAGCAGCACTGACAGTACGAGTAATAGTCCTGTCTGTAATGGAAAAAGTTTTTCAGCTGCCACTGTCAAAGTTTCACACACACACACACACACACACACACACAACACACACACACACAACACACATTTAATATTGATTTTTATTGTGCGTTTGCCAATGAGACACTTTGCCACGCACAAAGCAAAAACGAAACTCGCAAATAGAAAATCGAAAATCTTCTTATCACACGCTGTCTCTCTTTTTGCTCTCTCTTTCTTACAGCTATGAGGTGCGCTACACGCCCACCAAATATATTGAAACGAATGAGGGCGGCCTTGTTTTGTTGGCAGTAAATGAGGGCGATGGCGGCAGATATGATAGTTACCTGGATGGTACTTTACTTTGCAGCTACGGCGTAGCTGTGGATGCGCATAGGTAAGTCCAACACCTCCCCACCATTCCATCCATGCTCCACACTCCCTTCCTTGCCCAGCTAACTGGCAATTAAATTTGCCGCCTCCGGGCATCGTATAATATAATATCCATTGTGCAATTATAGAAAGTTGAAAACTTTGCCAACTTTATGCATGTTAAAAACTGTTCATGTTCATGTTCAATAACTCACGATTACATTGTGTCCACATTTCAGATGTTCGCCGCCTTCACAGAAACAGGATTACCAGAAAATCTATTCGCATTGGTGCAACGAGTTTGAGAAATACAAATCAGCCATGAAACAATGGCAGGCCAAACAAGAGGTACATACATACATACATATATATATATATATATATAAATCATTTATAATTAAATATACATTTTGACAATTGTCGCTTGCGCTCAGGTGGCAACTGGCAGCTGGCAGCTGTTGCCAGTTTTCTTAATTAGATTTTTGCTTTAATTGTTTTTAATTAAATTTTCATAGAAATCGTCGTTGTTGATTGTGCGTCTAATTTTCATGTTATTTCCAGGCAGTCGCCAGTTGGCAATTAACGAATTTTATACATGTATATATATGTTGTATACATATATATATATATTTTTATGGTTTACTGACTTTTTTATGCGTGCACTGCAAGAAAAGTGTGGCTAGATACAAGGAAGTTGTAGATATTATAAAGCAGTTTTTATAAGGCAGATTTTATAATTGCATGTAAGGATATAAGGAATATTTAAACAGGATTTTGCAGTTGGTTTTAGGGAGCTATAGTGCCAGTAAGTGTTAAGCCAAGTGGGTAAAGGGGTTACTAAAACTGTGTATATGTATGTAACAGGCAGAAGAAAGCGTCTTATATAAAGGATGAAGAGCAGAGTTTTAGCAATTTCCAACTGTCTGTCTGTCCGTTCATCTTTATAAATATACAGATTCCGCAGACAGCAAACTTGGACAAGCTTCTTAATGCCTCCTCCTAGGCAAATCAAGTTACCCACGCGAATGGTTAAAAACGATTTAAAGCCACAAAATGCTAATGCGTAGGCGCATTTGCTCTGTGAATTTTATCGCACGTTAAACACCAAAGTTGATAGATTTTCAGTTTGTACGGAAAGCAGCAATGCAACCCAATCACTGCTCAATTAACAGGCGGGTATACTCGACTACAACACTGCTACTTATTTATTATTATTTAATTATGAAAACTGTAAGCGTCTGCAATAGCATATAAAGTTAATTTTTTGCTCTAGAGTGCTTTAATTATTATTTATTTATTTATTAAATTATAGCTTTGAATTAAATTCTGGAGTACTATTGTATAGCCAGAGCAACACAGGCCTTCAGGCTATTATAAATAATTAAATCAAGAAATTAGAAAAAGTATTTTACAATTTAAACAATTTTGATTTGCATTAAGTAGTCAGGAAAGCTAGTAAATATATAGAAATATTTTATTACTTAAATTCAGTATTTAATAGTGAACCCTACAAACATTTAGCAAAGAGCAAGCCTCTTTTGAATCGATAATATTGTATATTTATTTCTTTCTGTGCATTCACTAATACATCTACACACAAAACACATACATATATAAGTGCGCATTTTTAGCATCTAATTAAATGAAATTTGTTTGGATTCTGTTTTTTTTTCCATTTGCAGCAGTGCGGCCTGAAGGACAAAACGGCGCCAAGCAGCAGCAGCAGCACCAGCAACGGCAAACACGTCAATGATGTGTTCAGCAACGATGCCTTGGTCTGACCCAGAAGTAAGTGCACTTGATTTGAGTGCTCTAGAGCAAACTAGATTTAGGCTATACTCTATATACTTTACTATATATCAAACATCCCAAAAGATATAAATAAATAAATTAACGAACGGCCTCTTGTCCTCTTGTACCTCTTCCAATGCTAACCTCCCCTTGAACCCCCCTTTAAAATGATGCTGCCCTCACACTTCAACTGACAGAGTACTTGTACAGCTTTGAGTTCTTGTCGGCGGGTGTGCGACCCAATTTTGGCCATCAATTGTACATTTTCGTGTTTGTACTTGCCATGTGTGCTAGTTTCTAAAGTATCCTAGTTAAAGTAAGTCTTACTAACACTGCTAATTCTACAAGAGAATTGAATATGAATTGCCAAATTAATGCTTGTATTTCTTTGTCTCTCTTTGTGTCTCCCTCTCTCTTTCGGTATGGCATTCTCTTCTTGCAGACAACAGCAGCAACAACATGAACATTGAGAAGCACCCAGAAAGCAGTGACAAGACAAGCCGAGCAACCAACTACAAAGACTGAAATTTTTAAGCTTTTGAAAGACAATATTTCAATATATGTTTTCAATATGTTTTGCAATCATTTTATATAGGAATTGTGTTTGGCATTTAGTTACACAGAAACAACCGAAACTGTATAATTTTCAAATATTAATGGAACAAAACAAATGCATAACGAAACAAACAAAAACTAGCCACAATGAAGCGCTAATCATGTGAAGATTATAAATGTTATAATAAAAGTTACTAACAAAAGGATCCTGCCATAATGAAAAAATGGAAAATACGGTTTTACATACAACACACAGAGTCTCTATTTCTATTTCTCTAATTCAAATTCAAATTCTATATCTATTCAATGCGAAGAAGAGAATCAACATGAACATTTTACGCTAAGATATTTAACACAACTCGTAAATTTTAAACAAGGAAAGCGCAAAAAAAAAAAAAACAAAAAGCAAAAAACAAAACAACCACAACCACCTTACAACATGACATGACATACTACATAGAAAGGATAAACAGCTGCAAGGACGAAAAATTGTAATATTCGAAATTGTAATATTAAAGCTCAACGAGAAAATGTTTGCCCTAAGTTTTGTTTTTGAATAAATTATTATATATATTTCTTATATAGCGTCGCTTGGCCATGGGAAAGATCTTAAACGAATTTGTATATTAACTAGCAATATTTGTTTAATAATTCTAGTATTAGTTATATACATATATAAATAATATAGCTATTGTATAAATAGTTTGTAGTTATTGTATTTAATATATATATATACTAAATACAAAGCTCCAGTCGTACACATTGTATTTTATGGAACCAAAATTGCGAAAGCACATGAAACGCAAGTGGTTGGAGCTATGAGGTTTAATTTAAGTATATTATATATATATATTTATTATATATATTGTATATAACGACGCTTTAGTTATAATCTAAATAGCATTTACAGTAAGTAAGCAAACAAAACGTAAAATCAAAGGACAAAAAAAATATTAAAAATCAAATCTTGGCATATATAAAAGAATTTTGGCAAAAACTGATTTCATGTGCGCTGGAACTAATATATTATAATATAGTATATATATGGTATATATACATATATATATACATATATATATATTTGTATTAATTTTGTGTTTTTTTTTTCGAGGCTAAAGAAAACACGCTAATGGCATTTATGGCCATTTCTTGTATAGATTGCGCGTTAGCCAGATGTTTACTATAAGCAATATATGCATACACATAGTTACTGCATTGAGACCAACATGCTCATATACATACATAAAAAACATACACATATATATAGTTATAGTATATAACATATATATATATATATGTATACTTAATCATAGCATAAGTAAGTTGGTGTGGCAAATACATTTTAGTAATGTTCAACTAAAATTTTTCAATGCGTAGTGCTCAGAATTAAGTAACAAATTCTCACATTACAATTAGAACATAAATTTCAAATAAATAAAATCCCCCCCAAAAATAACAATATAAAGCTAAACCTAACATAAAAAAAAAACTAAACAAAAAAAAATTAAAGAAAAAAAAACTGTCATCAAATACATAAATATTGGAAAACTAAACGCTTCTCTTGAACAGTAACCAAAATACAGAATTGATGTCACAAATAGCAAGTAAAGGAAAGTGCATCACTTATGGGCAAATTATATATGTATATATATGTATATTCCCCATATGTACTTAGATATATATATATATATATATATATACATATATATATATATATATATATATATATATATATATATATATATGCGTAAATTAATGAAATATTTTTCTAAAAGTTTTCTCCGCAAAAAAACAAATATAAAATCAACAAGAACAAAATTTTAATGTTTCCAACAAACAAATAAACACACACACACACACACAAAACTTTTAGCTTAGTATTTGAATAAATTACCCCATTGTAAATGAACTTAAATATTTAACAGCTACTAATGCTCTGAGCTTCTAACTTGACTACACACAAGTTTCTTTTGCGTTTTTGTAGAAATCTTTTGATTTTTGATATATTGTAAATAATTCAAAGATTATGTGAAATGTTTTGTATGACAATCACATGATGTTGAGCAAATAAATAAAAAAAGAAACAAAAACATTAAAAACATGAAGCAAATTCAGCAAATGTCAGTAATTGAATTGAAAACAAAAAAATAAAATACACCTAAAAGTGTAATGAATTACAAATCTAACAGCATAAATATAAATATATATTTAAATATAAATATATATTTAAATAACTATATAGTTAAAATAGCGTAATAAACAAACAAATGATCCTTGTAAAAACATAAAATAAAACAAAATTGAAATAATCGCAGCGTATAGGCAACCGTTTTACAAAGTATTCATACCATAACAAATAATTCGCGCTTGAAATAAATTTGCATATATGTACGTATGTATACAGTTTTCTGTCTATGATAAACTTTAACAAATATATATATATATAAAAGAATTATTACTACAAAAAAAACAAAAACAAAACAAAACAAAAAAAAACCAAATCGAAAAGGAAAAGAATAAAAAAACACAGCTGCCGAGCAAGACGCATCATGAGCTATCTTAATATTTCATAACAAATAAAAATAATAATAAAAACTTACAATTAAACAAAGAACTTAGCTGTAAACATAAAAGAAAAAATGCAGTAAATAAATGTGATAAGATTCTTTAATAGAAAACTTTGAACTTTGTTTTATTTATGGGCCTTAATGGGGAGGGTGGGAAGAGTGGATCGAGTGGTCGCAATATTACCAATAAAAGCACATTTAATATGGTCATAATTTCTATAAATTTCAAAGCATATTAAAAGGACATGCCATTTTGAACTCTCAAGAACTACGACTATCGAACTGTATTCAAGGATTTCCAGGATTTTATAAAAAATTAGAACTAAAATTTTTACAAGGGGGTGGCTAGCAAAATTAGTCCCGAAATTACAAAAACTGCCGTAACTCAGTCAATTCGAGAACTACTGCAATGTCCTTTGACCAGAAGATAGTTCCTTCTCAATGAATTTTAAAATATACTCGCCAGGACGAAAGTCCTTGTAGGAGCGGAGAAAAATGGACTTTATTGCACAGAAAAAATCGTTTATATCTCTGTGATATCCTTGTATATCCTGATAAGTGCTTTGACAAACAAATTGTCTTGATAAAGACTATATACTGGCCAAAGGACATCAAAATCATCCTGCTAGTTTTTGAGTTTTAAAGGATTCTGTTATTTGACTGCATTTTTTGCAACCTTCTACCGAAATTTTGCAAGTGTTGGATAATTAGACAACCCCTAAATAATTATATATCATTGGAAAGGAGTTATCCTGACGATTTTAACGCATTAAACATTATTAAAATCCGTTATGATTTGGTCGAGCTATTCCTGATTTCGTGCTACTGCATAATTGCCCCCATAAGTATGCAATAAAAACTGTGGTTCACGGTTGGTTTTGAGTTTGAAGTTTTGGATTATGCGCAGGCCAAAAAATACCAGGCGAACAGAAATCTAAGGAGGGTGAATTTTTAGAACACCACAAATTTGTAGCATACTTTTAGGGTGTTGTATAAATTTGACAAACCCTTAAAAAAAAGTCCAATGGTAAGCAGCCCAAAATAAAATTACAATAATATTTGAAAAAAAATTATTTATATTTCAATAGTAATTTTATTAGTATATTAATATTATTTACATACATTGCACAATACATTGGTAATGCTTATTTTAATTGTAATAAATTATTTAAATATTAAATATTATATTATATGTTTTATTTCTTTTTATTTTAACAGAATTAAATTGAAATAACATTGTTCATTTATATTTATTTCATTATAGATGCAACTAACTAAAGCTTAATAACATTTATACTTAAATTGAGATACTCTTGAATAAAGTACGAGCAATTATTGATGCTGGGGAGTACAATAACCACGCAAAGGTGTCCTTAAATTGCCAACTTATGCATGGTTTCAACGGGTTGTTCTTGGGTAGGCAAAATACTTTAGAAACTTTTTACCTTAAGCGGCAAAGCATCAGTTGTAAATTGTTGCAGGAGCTTAAGTCTAAGAAATATTTAACATTTACAGCTGGTGAAGCTTAAAAAGCTTCCTTGGAATGGGTTGGTAAAGTACATTCCTGTGTAGGTGTACATACTACTACTACTCTTTATGTATGTAGTTAATACAGGTGCCTTTGCCTGGGTTAAAGCTACAAAATATTTACTATGACATTAAGCACGACTGTTTTAAATTCAGCGAGAAACTTTTAGATACTCTAGAGTAAATGGAAATATAAGTTGTATACTAATAATAATTTTAAACTTATTAAGCTTAGATTTTGCAACTAAATTGCATAGTTAGAGAGAGTTTAAACCTACAAACAAGAGATAAAATAAACAATTTTAAGGATTTCCAGACTTAACTATAGTTATCTGTTGGCTACTTAGTTCTTTGCTTACTCTACTGGAACTGTTGATACTCCATTCATTGACCAACTGGCGGAAATGCAGTCTAGTTGTGCTCTGTAAAATATAAAATATAAATTTTATAAGTTCTATTAGTAAATAGTTTGCAGCATGTTAACTTTATTTAACTACAACAATTAAATCATATTAAACAATTAATCAACAGTCAATTCAAGCACAAAATAAAGACATTTGCTGCTTATGAAAAATGTCGGGCAGTACATAGATGACTGCAAGGACCTTTATTTCAATTAACAGTGGCCGGGACGACAAAAGGCGATCGCCTGACCTCAGGTCATTTTCGTTGTTAACCGCAAAAAAAGTTTTGGGGGGCGGGTGAAAGGAAGCCAGAGAGAGAATTGTGCTGCAGAGCTATGCCGCATGTATTTCATTTGGCACATTGATAAATGAAATGAAACCCAAGCGAAGGAATACACACACACAAAAAAAATATACACCCACTGGAGTATCTGTCAATGGCAGGCACAACAACAACAACAGCAACACACACACACACACACACACATACACACGGGACACACTCATTCGCATGCATGCAATTTAATTTGGCTGCCTTTTTGTTGCGGCTTTGTTTTATGCCATTTTATTGTGGTTGTTTCAATTTATTATACAATACAATTGCAATTTGGATTGGGTTTGTTGTTTTTAATAGTTTTAAACTTGCGCACACCAGCCGCAGGTCAATAACACACACCCACACACACGCGCACACACACTTGCAGCTACCCCCATCGTAACATCGTTTGACATGTGAAAATTGCATGCAACTAATTGGCCAATGGCTGTGACTAGACTACAATTTCATAAGGACATTCGCTGAAGTAGAAAATTACAGGTTTGTTATTTGAGTTCGTGCCAAGATGTGTGGCTCGTTCTACATTTTAAATACCCTGTTTTCAATAAAAAGGGGGCGTGTGGCTGTTCGATGTATGAAAACTAAACCAAAGAGTTCTCATACTTTCGACCAAAGGAAAATCAAAATCATTTTCCGCTAAATGGAACACATTTTAAATAGTTGTTAGCAATCGCTTGCAAAATTACCAATTGTTTAATAATTAAACTGTTAATTATACGTAATTGTTGTGCTATACATTGTGCTTGTAGTAATTCAGTGATTCGGCAGTGCCAATCATTCGAGCCGTTGTGCAGTAAACTTCCGGTATTGTTGGAACATATTCGGCTGTATAAGTGTGACTTTCAATATAGGTTCTGGGATTTTTTGGCTCTGGCCAGAGTGTGGCCAAACGACGTCGAAAGGCAAAAGTGAGAACAGCTTCGGCTATCTGTATATTAATGCATCTGATTTTTCGCATCGGTGGAAAGACATTACGTTTGACCAAGTCCGTTGGCCAGATCAATTTCGCTAGACGCTCAGCGGCTACCAGAAATGTTTCGACAGGCACCGTCGTCATGCCGGACAGTAGTATGCCCTGTGTGATGCCCGGGCATATATATTGACTTGAGCAATAGCCCGGCTGATACCATTTGTTGGCATACTTCAGTTCTGGCAATTTAATGGCCGATATGAATATACAGCGTCCGCTGGTATAAACAAAGGCATCATCGGCCGAGCACTCGGCCAGCTCCCTGGGACGCGACATAGCAAATATAATGGGCTGTTGGGCGACCTCTCCAATTGCCTTGAGCACATCTTTGGTAAAGACATTACAACGCGTACTGCAGCCCACCAACACATTGGGCCTAATTGACGTAATCATATCAGCCAAATTTGTCATGGGTGCGTGAATTTGCATGTAGCCGGCAAGATTAACAGGCACCTTGTGGTCACAGCGGGCATGAACTATCAGACCCTTCC
>JBAMCO010000100.1:7029-18164 GCA_037075125.1 Hirtodrosophila caputudis | reverse complement strand
GTTAGCGCTAGTTCGCAAGTCGAATTTATTTATCTATTTATCAATCTTTATGCAAGATACTCTTTGTCTGATATTACTACAAGCAATAGCGCCTAAAATCTGCCTGAATGTGAAATTTTGGATTCATTTGGCATTAAAATAACTTGGACTAGCAAAATCTTTTAAAACTAATATAAAAAAAAAAATAATTTCATTTATTTTTATTACTGCGTGAATAGGTTGTTAGAGTTAGATCTAGGTCAAATTGAAAACCAACGTAAGATGTGAAGCTTATTAAAAATTATTATACAAAAAAAAAAAGTTAATTCATGAGTACAGAGTAAAGCGCAGCCGAAATAGTTTTAGCTGCAATTTTACAACTTGGTGCTATTTATGTTTTTTATTTTATTTATTTATTTATTTTTTTTTTTTGACTCATTAATTAGTATTGGTAGGCATACAACAGACGTTTAAGCTGTTTCAAATTATAACAAAAAAAAAACAGTTAGGGAAATAACCAAAACGCACCTGTTAAAACTGTTGTGTATATATATGTGTGTTCAATCTAATTTGCCGTTATAAAGTAGCACAAATCACTGATTTTAGTTTAAGCATGCACTTCACACACACACCATACATGGGCACACAATACATGCATATCTATGTATGCAGAATATGCAACAGTTAGATATCTTTTTATTGTGTTTGATGTGTTGTTTGCTGCAGCGGCGCCGTATTGTACTAGTAGTTAATAAGTTTAATATTTTTGTAAATATTAATTAATATTTATTCATGTACGCAAATACAAGTTGTTTGCTAACTGGCTTTTATGTACAACCAAAACTAGGAAGCAGCGATTGATGTTGGCCTAAACGTAAAAACTGTGTTTCGGCTTTTAATTGTATTAGTGTATGTTAAATATTTGTTACACTTTCACTGAGGTAGGCGACAGACGGCAGGCGTGTGACGTTTATAATTTATACTTTGCGGTTGTTTTTATGAAACACACACAGGTTTTGTATTTCTACGCGTGCGTAACGTTAGCAACGCATTTGCATACTTTACGATTTGGTTGTGATTTTATTTGCTACCCAAATCATATACACATACACACATTGGGCTGAGTGACGAAACGAAACGGAACGACGAAACTACAAAAAGCGCGCGCGCACGTCCGAATCGCTCAAGGTGTACAATAAAAACCAGCCAACTCTTCTGGGCAGAGTGTGACCATAATAAGTGAACCACAAAAAAGACAAAATAAGGTATTGGAAAATACTAAAATAATATTTAAAATATTTTTATATCGATGATCTTACGTTTTCGCACTCTCCTTGTGTCGGCGATTTTTTATGCGACCGCGCCCAACTTATTATAATAACACGTTCAAATAGCGTTGTGTTTTGTTACCATTGGGAATGGTATTATTGGCTCGATTTAATTTTAAATGTAAATTGTGTGGCACCAGCTAGGTCCCGTGAGAACGCAAGTTCATCGATATAAAATACATACACAGTATAAAAATATTTAAATCCCTAGTATAAATTTGCAACTTTGGGGCTGCTCGTCATACAGTTTGTAATTGAAATTAGAAATTTTTGTGTTACTATTACTATTTTATAGCATCCATTTAGTTTCACTCGTGTATTTCTTATGGGCCGCCCCAACTTAAGTTTTTCTGTAAACACCGGGCTGCCGGGTGTTTATATAATTTAAATAAATCATTTAATATTATATTTCATTATATTGATATTTGCTTGAGAATGTATTTTTTGGTATTTGTACGAAATACCGTGTCGTAATTGGTTTTGAAATTCAAAACGGCCAACAATATTAGTTCGATTCGTTCGAAATCAGATCAACAATGTTATATACAAGTGATTTTTATAAATACAAGACTATACTAAAAATAATTGCATGTGTTCAACGTGGTGAGCTAACTTAATTTTCCAGCTTGGTAGCTTCCGGATGTGCAATGGTGACACTTTCCTCGTCGTCTTCTTGGGCTTCTGTTACAGATTGGTTTGTCTCCTCCTCGTCTGATTCGTTCGATGCTGATGTAGAGGCGATGGTGCTCCTGTTGTTGTCGGCTGTGCTTACGTCAGATTTACTACTATTCAAACGGCTGTGCATAGCATTGGCTGCCAAATTGGAACTGGGATGAGAGCTGGCAGCAGATTTATAAAATGAACTGCTGGTTACATCCTGTTGTTTGTACGCTGCGTTGACTTGATTCGTGACGGCCGCCAAGGCACTACAATTTGAATTTTGACCATACTTAAAACCAGAAATGCTATTCACATTTAGATGCGTTAACGGCGAGAAGCCTATGTTACCAGGCCGCTCGCGCTGATCGCCTCTTGTAAATTCGGAAGGCACGCTTGAAGAACGAAAACCAATTTTGGGTACATTGAATGTGTCCAATTTGAACACATGCTGTGGTGGCCCTTTGTTACGAGACTTCTCCACGCGCAGCGCCTGAACAGGCACCACTGGTTGACGCATAATTTTTCGCACCATTGTTCCGTTCGTATTTTCAGATTCTCCCGTGACCACTTCGCCAGCATCGCCGCCGAGTGACGTGCTGCTGGCATGACTGGTTTCAGACCGCTGTTCATAATGTGGCTGGGCGTGTGGATTAACATTTGGATGTAACACGCCTTTGGCCAAGCGCTGGCTAGCAGTTAATTTCGAATGCTCCGGCAGCAACGGGGCGACTGCCACACTTGCTGGCATATTGGCATTGGTGCCAAGTCCCAAACGTTGCTTGACCTCACTCATAGTCTGTTGGGCAGTCTGGCGAGCCTTTTCAGCACCCATTTCGAGCATGTAAATAAGCTCATTGCGATTATTGAGATTGAGGTTAATCTTCTCGCGTATGGGACGCAAATGTTCAATGACTGCATCTGACACAAGTTCCTTATACTTAGCTGTATCTAGTCGATTGGCCTCCTCCACCACAGCATCGATCGTTTGGTTTGTAACTTGGGCGTGAATACTAACTAAATTACTAACGCCGGGCCGAATGTTAGGATTGTAGGAGATATCCGAGGTAAAGTCAGTAAGAGCTTTCTTAATTTTCTCTCTTATTAGATCAGGTGAATCGTTCAGGTTTATGGTGCCCTTGATGTTTGGATCAGATTTTGACATCTTCTTGGATGTGTCACGCAATGACAATATCCTTGAACCATCATCAATCATCGGAGTACATACTGGAAACATATCTCCATAACGTGTATTAAAATTACGCGTCAAATGCTGCGCCAGTTGTATATGTTGCAGCTGATCGACGCCAACGGGAACATGAGTAGCTCTGTAAATAAGAAGCAAATATTACAACTAACTTACAATGGGCCTAAAAGCTAAATTCAATTAGTTATTAAATCATTTTTAAAAAAATAGAAAATATTAAATGTCCAGAAGCTTAAAAGAATTTGCAATGAGAAATCATTTAAAATTCTTAATTTCACTTATATGTTTTATTTGATTAGATTCTATTAAAAATTGGATAAAATTGCGACAAAATTCCTATTGGAACAACTGTTGCTTTAACTCTTATAATATAAATCTAGTCTAATCTTTTTTCTGTTTACCTACTTACTTATAGAGCATTATATCGGCCGCCTGGAGCACAGGATAAACATACAATCCTAATGGTACATCTCGAACCGTTCTGGACTTTTCCTTGAACTGCGGCAGCTGTGCTAGACGTGGCATTGTTGATAGGGAACTAAGTATCCAATTAAGTTCACAGTGCTCCATCACAGAGGATTGTATAAACAGTGTGCTCTGAGCAGGATCAATGCCGCAGGCGAGCAGTGTAGCGGCCATGGTGAAAATATTCTCACGCAACAGGGGCGGATTATGTGGCAAGGTAATCGAGTGCATGTCCACAATGCAAAGGGTTACAGATTCTCGAGACTTCTGCAAATTTGTCCACTTGCGCACGGCACCCAAATAATTGCCCAAGTGCAGAGCGCCCGTCGGTTGAATTCCGCTAAAAATTTTGCGCGGCCAGCGTGGATTATGCTAGATAAAAATAAATACACAGGTAAATCGATTTTTGTTACATCATAAATAAGATATACCTCAGAGCTGGCGGATTGATCCTGGTCACTACTCGATAGTTTCTTCGACGGTTTGCCACTGGAGTTTATTTTTGCTGTGGCTGACTGAGGCGTCCGCTCCCTATTAGAGGGTCCGCTAATTTGCATTTGATGTGCATTTAGCAGTCGCTTCGCTAACGACATTTGCCGAGTTAGTGGCATGCGGGTTGTGGGATGGACATAGACTTTACCAACGCGAAACATTGCAAATATTTTTAATTTTGTGCTTTTACCTACAAATATTTTCAAGAATTATTCTGTATGTGTGCGATAAAACGAAATTATACGCCGAATCTGTGCTTATAAATTTTGACAGGCATGAACTGATTTTAAAATAAACATATGATAGAGGTGTAACCGTACACTAGACCTCTCAAATAATCGAAGTAAAATACGATACATTTTAGGTTGCTATGTAGATAAATAGATAGATCTTTGTATAGTGTTGCCAACTCTGCTTTAGTAAAAAAAAGAAAATATTATTTTTATTTATATAATAATAATAATTTTATAAATATAATAATGCCAAAATTAGTGCTTTATTGCGTTTAATACATCAGAGAAACTACAAAATTACGCATTATTTTATATTTTCTGTAAGTTCTGGATAATAACTAATTTCCAAATTCACAATTGTTATCTTTACTTAATATAAGTATATAAAAAGCTGACTCCTATATTACGCAATTAAAACATTTTTAAAATATAATTTTGAATCATTCTTAATCGAAAGTTTAACCAAACGATACACAAGTATCGATATTTAATGAGCTGATTCGATAACACCAATTGTTTAAAGCATTTGTTAAAAAGCGCGCGGACCTCCATATTTTAAACACAATTTTATTCTAGGCTTAAAACACTGGTATCCAACTATATTTATGTAGTAATTCGCAATGTTTACATATTTATCGGAGATGTTTCGTTATAGTTGCACATAGAGTTTTAAAATACGAGAATACGAAGAGAATTTTATACATCGAAAAGTTTTAAAAACCAGCCGGTTCCAATGGGTTACGGTTTAGAAGTTTATGGGTTTGCCAAAAGCGGCCGCAACATTTGCTTCACGTAAAGCCTCAGCACAAGTCTACAGAAAGAATATCATAAATTTAGTAATATCTAAACTATTTAACAAACATTTCAACTTACCGGATGCGCATGGCAGACGCGCGCAATATCTTCAGACGAAGCGCCATATTCCATAGCCAAGACGGCTTCATTGATAAGCTCTCCGGCAGCGGGGCCAATGATGTGCGTACCTAGTACACGATCCGTTGCCTTATCGGCTAAAACCTTGACAAAGCCATCTGTCTCGTTGTTCGTCTTGGCACGCGAGTTGGCCATAAATGGGAACTTACCAATTTTATATGCAACACCCTCCTGCTTAAGAGTTTCCTCTGATTTGCCTACCCACGCCACTTCCGGATGCGTGTAGACCACACTAGGGACGCAGTTATAGTCAATATGAACATGTCCACCTTGGATGCCTTCGATGGTGATCAATCCCTCATCCTCAGCCTTATGCGCTAACATTGGTCCGTGAATGCAGTCGCCAATAGCATAAATGCTTGGCACCACCGTTTGGAAGGTGGCATTGACTGGAATGCGACCGCGATCGTCTTTTACAATGCCCACAGCTTCCAGACCCAATCCCTCGGTGTATGGACGACGTCCCACGCTCACAAGCAAAGCATCACACTGAATTTCCTCCTTTTCGCCACTCTTAGCATTCTCTACTGAGACGGTAACATTGTCACCACTGCGTGTGGCGCCCATTACTTTGGTGCCTAGCTTAAACTTAAGTCCTTGCTTGGTGAGCACCTTCTGGAAAGTCTTTGAGACCTCGTTATCAATGCCCACGCCGCCGATAGTTTCCATAAACTCAACGGCGGTAACCTCAGCACCCAAACGCGACCAAACAGAACCGAGTTCCAATCCAATAACGCCAGCGCCAATTACAACCATGTGCTTAGGCACTTTGGACAGTTTTAAGGCGCCTGTACTGCTTACAATGACCTCCTCATCAATCTGCAATATACAATAAAAATATTGTTAATTTTCAGAGTAGTTTGAACCGACTGCTTTCTTACCGTGATACCTGGAAAAGGAGTAACCTCCGAGCCGGTGGCAATCAATATATTCTTGGTCTTAACGGTTTCAGTGGTACCATCACTCTTCTTAACCTGCACCTCATTGGGGTTAACTATAGAGCCAAAGCCTGTGAGTTGAGTTACTTTGTTCTTCTTAAAAAGCATGGCAATGCCTCCAGTTAGTGATTTGACTGCATTACTTTTCTGTCCCATCAGCTTCTCGAGATCTAATGAAACGTTGCCACAAATGATACCACGATTAGCCAAATCACCAGAGTGTGCCATGTGATAATAATGCGAATTATTCAACAGGGCCTTTGATGGAATGCATCCAACATTAAGACAGGTGCCTCCCAGGGTTGCCTCTTTTTCAATGCTGACCGTCTTCATGCCCATCTGTGCGGCTTTTATGGCAGCCACATAGCCGCCTGGTCCAGAGCCAATAACCACAATATCTGCTTCATGTGTGGCCGAGTAACAGCGTGCATTTAATGCTCCAAGTATAGCAGCATTCGTCCGCAGTGGCGTCTACAAGGGAAAAATTTAGTTGTAATTTAATTTGGTCACACTATGCTTATTCTTTTTGCTGTTTTGTTGTGTTTACGCTAGATTAGCGTACGCTAATCGTAGCTACTTAGCACGTATTTTTATAATTGAATGAGCTCTTATCAGCAGAATCAGTTAACTAGCCTTGCAAACAGCCTTGACACTCAAGGGATCAAAATTTTAATGTCATCAGTATTAACTACATCGGCATTTGATGCCAAATTTGTGACCTATATAGGTTAGAGTTGCATAACCCCCCCTTAAGATATTTCTGAATTTTGATTTAAAGGGAGTATAATGAGTTTGTACCTTTGCTACGTTTATCGCAGCTCTGCGTAGTGTGGACTGCATTGCTAGGTAATAAGTTAATGTTGTACGCCCAAAAATTAAAAAGCACTGCACTATTTTGAATTTATTTTCAATGCTGCTGCAATGAAAATTTCACAAATTCACAAATTACACTAGAACACGGCTGACTACTGCAGATGATGACTCGGCCAATATATCGATAAGAACGTCATTCGATAACACAACAGCTGACTGAATTTTTCCATTAATTGGAGTTTTCAAGTTTTTCAATTATATATGGTGAAAGCTATTGTATTATTTTATATTCGCTTTATTTATAATTTAAATCCATTTTAACTATTTTATGGTATGAACGAAGTGAGCAATTTGACAAGTCTTTAACTAGGAATATTAGGATAATAAGGAAAATCGTTAAATTTTGACAATACGATATTACGATCAATCGATATTTCGATAATTGCGGCAAACGAACTATAGATTCGCAGTATTTTTTTGCTGATTTGGTATTTGGCAACATAAGTTGTTTGGTATACTTATTAATTCGTTAGCTGTGCACACTTTTATAAAGTACAAGTACGCGAACACAACAAGATGGCGAGAATTTCGCTTGCCAATTGAGTTGAAAAACGTAGTTAAACGTGCAAAATAATTATTAAAATATACATAAAAGAGTTGAGCGGCCGCAATAACAAGCTGAGCTCATATTGCTCGCTTTTTATTTTTGCGGCAGTGTCTGCTTGCGAGTTGCGAAAGCTGCTGCGCTGTCTGGCATTGTTGTTGCTGCTGTTTTGTTGTGTGTGTGCCTGACTGACTGACTGCCTCTTTTCCCTCCGGCACTATCCCTGCCCTGGTGCCAGTAAAATGATGAACAACTACGGCAATATCATGATGGACTCGCCGAGATCCTCACCGCATGGTGGTCGCTCACCGGTTGTGGCGCGTCAGGACTCATCAGGGACACTCAAAACAACAATATCGTTGGGTAAAACACCAACAATAATACACACAGGTCCGTTCTACTCGATGAAGGAGCCGCCAGCAAAGGCGGAGCTGACAGGCGACAAGGATCTCATGACCGAATATGGGCTGCATCACACGCTGACAAAATTCAAAGAGAAGAAATTTAAGGAGTCATTAGCGTCATTTCTGCCCAACATACCCGGCATTAATGACCTCATCACGCATCCTGTCGAAAACAGTACGCTGCGCAGCGTAATAGAAAAGCCTCCCATTGGCGGCAAGGAGCTGCTTCCACTGACTCCAGTGCAGTTGGCTGGCTTTCGTTTGCATCCAGGACCGGTAACTACAATTAATTCACTGATATTCAATTATATATATTTTCTTCCAATTCTTTGACTAATAGCTGCCGGAACAATATCGCTCCACATATGCAACACCTGCGCGTAAACATAAAAACAAGCATAAAAAGCACAAACACAAAGACGGAGTTACCACTGGTGGTGCAGAATCAACGTTGCTGGGTAAGTATATAAAACTATTTTATAAATATGGGGCATTATAATATGATTTGATTATGCAGATTCCGCTGGCCTGGAGACGTACGAGAAGAAGCATAAAAAACAAAAGCGACACGAAGATGACAAAGAGCGTAAGAAGCGTAAAAAGGAAAAGAAACGCAAAAAGAAAAATCAAAGTCCCGAGCCGGGCGCAGCATTGGGCATGTGTATGCCCACTGGCGGAGGCGCTGCTGCCCCAGGTATGGGCGGACCCGTAATGGGCGCCACCGCTGGCATGCCAAATGCAATGACAAGTGCAGGAGTTGGCGTCGGCGGTGGTGTTGGTTTGAATCCAGGTATGAGCCTTAACAGTGTTCCCACATTAATGCAAATGCACCAGCAGCTGCCTATGCAGCATCAACAGCAACAAATGCCCAGTGGAGCGTTACTGGGCTCTGTATTGGGCACCAGCAGCGGTGGCGCCGGCGGCAATACTGGTAGCGGTGGCCCAGGCAGCTTACTAATGTCTCAGTTTTAGGCGAAATCCATTAGTTAATAGACTTGGCTCATTACCTCTCTCGCAAACCACATAAACATACATACAAATACACTAAGGTCTATAGCCCACAAAACATATAAACAAAAACAACAAAAGGTGTCCATAAATGCACACTCTAAACGCAATTTCTCGATAAAGTTTCGTGTCTAGTTTTTAATTTATAATTATGATTACTGTAAAATAGTTTAAATTGTAATTAGCCAACTTTTTGTTCGTTTAACATTGCCTAGCTTAATGAGATTTATTTAATGCAAATTATGGTACAAAAATGCAAAATTATCACTCTAGATTCCAGCAACCCATTCAATCCAAGAACCACCTTTGTATACATACAACATATATTATAATTATACAATTAGCTTTGAATTGTTATTTTCAATCATCCAAATTATTTTGCTTATTTTTTATTTTTGTATAGGTACAGTATTTTTCTTAATTTGCAATGGTTTGTTCTTCCAGCAAGATTGTAAAAAAAAAATATATGAAAGCTGAGGTTCAACAGAATAAAACCCTGTACTATAAGTAATTAATGTTAATATGTAAGCGCCTAATTCAATAATAAATGGCAAAAAATGTGTAACAAGAGTTATTTACGGTCGATTTGAATTGTGCTTAAAATACGTTACCAAATTATTGCCAGAAAACTGTGCTGCAAAATATTTAACAAAAAATACTACTTTGTGTTTTTTAGTTTGGAACAGCTGACACATTTGTCTGTCAGCTGCTTGGTCACAACGCTAGCAATTTATTCCGACAGCGTTGCCACATCGGTGAAACTCACCAATGAAGTTCCTCATCGAACGATCAGTGATTACAATGCATCAAAGTAAAATTAATATAAATTTGCCACGCTTTGCAACTTTTTCTACCAGCATTGCCACATCAATGAACTCTTCACGCCTTAATCGATCAGTGAACCAGTAAAGCGGGCGTTTCAGGGGCGTGGTCACGTGCATCTGGGATACGAAAATTAGAGATGGACCGGCAAGTTCACTGATAGTGACGAGTTGGGGCCATGGGGTCTCTCTTACCACTTACGGTTTATTTTGATGAATTTCCAGCTAATTAAAGTTGAAGTTAGAAATGTAAGTATAGGGTATCATAGAAATGTGCGTTTTATACGTTGTGGTAACTTTGAATTGGATGCCTTAGCTTCAAATTCGCTAAAAACATCCAAATAAGCCCGAAGTGCTACTGAAGCAGCTTTGAACGTATTCTACACGATTGTACGTACCAAAGCAGCTCTGTTGTGTGGTGGTGTGGCGACTGCAATAGTCATCAAGCGCCAAAATATTCTGTTTCGCGACAGCAGCTTCAATAATTATAAGTTATTAGTTTTTTAATAATATATATAACCAAAAAAATAGTTCTAGTTGAAAACCCATCAGCGTGATGAATTTTCATAATTAGGCAATCAGTGAATGAAATGTTGTAATTAAAAGACGTAAGCTGGCAATTGCACGTTCCAGTCCCATCGTCCATGCTCGCCCGTACCTTCAGGAGAATGTATAAACAAACGTGCACCAACCTGCTAGACCTTTCTTCTGCCGATATTAATGCTTGGCTAAACGGTTTCGATGCCGTTATATCTGATTGCGATGGTGAGTATACAAGATAAAGGATGAATGGAAAAAGTGGATTGCATAATCCTCAGAAGTCCCCAAAACGTTTCTGTAAATAGTGCATGTATACATGTATATAGTAATGCGTGTGTGTGCGTGTGCGGTCGAGCGAATTTCAATGTCAAAGTATGCACATACAATGTCACACCCTTCGGGTGCGGCCAATTCGACTATTCAAAGCTTCTTCAATTAAAAATTAATTAATAAGAAAATATTAAAAATTATTATTATAAAAAAATGTTAAATTTGGTGAAATCTGTACACTAATTGATTGTATTTCTTATAAATATACGGACACACATGGAAAAAATAAATTTGATGATCATGTTGTTAAATTGGTAATTCAATTAAAGTCTTTGTTCCAATTATAGATAAGTATCTGTTTGCTAGTGATTATTGCAATTAGTTTAATTAGCTGTTTATTTAGGTTACATGTGAAATTTTTTGAATATTACGAATATTTTATT
>JBAMCO010000097.1:7814-18370 GCA_037075125.1 Hirtodrosophila caputudis | reverse complement strand
CAAACAAATTTCCACTTAATTGTGCATTTGCTGGTGGCATTGCAGATAAAACAGAGAAGATTAATTGATCAATTTTCGCAGGTGTTTATGGACCGATCTTGATGAAATTTACAGAATAGATTCAAACTGGTATTAGTACTGCGTATGTAAAATAATAGCTCTAAAATTGTAGAAGACATTCGAGTTTTAATTTGGGGGGGTTATTAAAATTCAGAAATAAACTTGATCTGCGTATTGCATAAAGGAACCTACATGTCAAATTTGGTGTCTCTAGCTTTTATAGTTTCCGAAATCCGTACATTCATACAGACGGGCAGATAGACAGATCTGACAAGGCTAGATCGAATCGGCTACTCTTTCTGGTCAAGATATCAACAAATTTGTATGCAATTCACACTAACATGTGAATTATAAATTAGTCAAGGCAACCCACCCAATTGACGTGTTGTGAGGCACCCAAGTAGCCAAGCGAACAACCTATTTATTACGCATTGACTGGTGGCATTGCAGCTAATACTGGGTAACTGATTTTCAAGTACCATTCGCTTAGGTGTTTTTGGTGCGATTAAGATGAAAATCACAGCACACAGCTAGATTAGCATTACAAATTTCATTTTAAAATTGAAACAGTTACTCGAGATTCATCGGTTTTTATCAATTTGCATTGAAGAATGGAAGGATATTAGAAATTGGCATAACACAACATCTGTCTATAGTATACAGGAACCTGCATGCCAAATTTGGTGTCTCTTATAGTCTATGGAACATAAGCGGCTATGTGTAATTTTGGAAATTCGGTGAAAGAGGGTACTAAAACTGTTACAAATGTGAGTAATAGGCAGAAGCGTTAAGACCCCACATATACATATTCTTGATCAGCGATCAAGCCGAGTCGAACTTGCCCTGTCCGTCCGTCTGTATGAAGGTTAGGATCTCGGAAACTACAAAAGCTAGAAACCAAATTTGACATTCCTCTAAGAAATACGCATATCAAGTTTATTTCTGATTTTTGATATCTCCTCCCACTCCCCCGCAAATTGTAAAACAAGATTAAAGCCGGCATAACTTCCACAATTTTAAATACCTCTCTGGATGTATGCTATGGTCGGACCATAAACACCTGAGACAATCGATCGATCAGTTTTCTTGGTTATATCAGCAAAATCACCAGCAAATGTGCAATTAATAATTGGAAATATGTTTGGGTGTGTGTGTATATGTGAATGCGTATACATCGCGGCGTTTGAATTTATGTTTGTGGTGTTGGTCAATGTTTTGCATTGCGCTTTTTAAGTTTGGGTCATCATATTTGAGCCGACTGAGTTGTGTACATATAGTATAAATTTATTGTTAAGCACTGGGTACAGAGTGAACTGTACTGTTGACTACAGTACTCTTACTTACTATATTACATATATAGTAAGTAAGAGTATTATAATTGATCCATATATTTTGATCTTAAATAAAATTTTATATTACACATTAGATGTGGTTAATTGCGTAATGTGTGGGGTGTGTGTGTGTGTGTGTCACACATACATATTATTACTAATCCCCGTTACATTGGTGTGCGGATAATATGTGTATTTACCAATATACACTTACAGGCTATATACGAATGCAGCTCGGAAAAGTGATGTAATTATTTTGAATGAATCTTTTAGTTTGATTTCACATTAAAATCAATTGCGTGTCCTTTGTCGACGTTAACATTTTACTCTCGGAAATTAACACAGTTTCCGTTTCCGCAGGCAGAGCCATTCACATATAAATCCACACCCTTACTTATATAATTTATTATTTTATTCTGTATTTATATTTACCTCTATAATATTATAATACACATGATGTTTGCAATAACAATAACACAATGTATTAAAAATGAATACAGTGTCGTCGAGATGTGATAGATGATTATATAGTTTGCACTACCGAAAATGTGTACCGAAAATTTTAAAATATCTGTTTAATTTGTATGATAAATAATATTCGTGTTTTAAATATACGTTAGTTAAAGATAAAGTTAAAAGTTAAATATAATGCATACATATATTACATACACATACATGCTAGTACACAATACTGCCCTACAAAGACAGAGATAGAAACTTGTAGTATTGAATTATCACCAGCTTAAGCTGAAAGACATCAGAGTAGCGTAAGCCCTTAGGAAGTTGTTTGTTTGCGTCACTTGCGGCATTGTTGGCATGGTTGCATTTACATGACTGTGTGCTGGCTTCATTTGTTAGTCTTAATTAATTATTATAATTTGTTAAATGCAACCAGAATGAAATGCGGAAAAAGCCTAGATAACAAACGCTAACTGCGGTAAAAATTAATTTTCTGCTTCCATTTGCACGAAATTTTCAGATTATACTCAGTTCACCACCTGCGTGTTTTGTTGTACTTGCACTTGTTTTTAGAAAACTTATTGAATTATTTAACAGTCTTATTAGGTATAGTATTTATTATTTTAAAAACAATCGATTTGTTTAATTAAATATCTTATATGAGCTGAGCTTTCCTTACAACTACGGCTAAGCCTTGACAAATTGGTCAAAAACATATAAGTCTATAATAGATAAATTTAATTAGGATGCAATGAAATAATTTTATATTAATAGAACAACACCTGAGTTCTAGTTAATCAAACTAAACACTCACTATATCTAAAATAACCCAAAAAGTTACACAGTTTTATTAGAATATGTCTTCAAAATTTTTGAAGATTCAATTATTAATTATAGTTGGCAGTCGCAAACAACTCAGGTCATGCATGAAAAACTCTCAACTTGTTTACTCGATGCCGTTTGTATTTTTTACACTTCAACAGTTGGAATTGGTACTGGAATCTTTTTTTGTCATTATGCATAACAAAGTGAGGACAACAAGGATGTCCCTCTTCAATTTATTTAATAAAATGGAAAACGTAGCTAAGGGCACTGCTGTAAGAACCGCCGAGGACAACCCACGCAATTGAAACTTTTTCAACCGCAAAATACAAAAGCATACTTCTAGGCAATAACGTAATTCAAACGCCGTAGACGTCGGCACCAGAAAACTTTGCACATTTTTAAAAACTAAAGCCGGGAAACGCAAAAAGTTTGTTTTTCGAAAATGGGGTAAATTGTTGGGGACGCATTGAAACCCTTTTCACTCTTACATCGCACAAATAGAGTTAGCGGGTAGGTGTCCAAGTGGGCAAATTCAAAGTCAAAGTGTGGTGTTTGCTAAAATATTCATGATTTGGTTCGCCGAGTGTCACAGTCGGGTTGAAAGAGCTCGTTTTGGGTGTAGGTGGTCAGAGGGTTGGGAAGGACTAGAAAACTGGCTTTTAGTCTGTTATGTCATGGTTTCAATTTCTTGCGCTTTTGGTTTCGCCCCGAATAAAAAAATTTATTGGGATTTGTTTTATCTTATACTGTGATTGTTTATATTCTATTCAATGGGTTATTATTTTGGTAAATTTTTTTAATTTGTCAAGCCTTTTGCTGAAATATTGATATATTAATGGAGTATATATCATATTAGATTAAATAGATATGGTCATTAATATGAGAAAAAGATATTAAAGAGATATGTAAGTAACAAGCATAAGGTGTATACATATATACATATATATTCTTGGTCAAAATGAATCGATCTAGCCATATCCGTCTGTCTGTCGGTTTATTTGCCCGCCCGTATAAACGCATATTTCCTTAATATACCAAACTTGGTATGTAAATTTATAATACACTAGCTGCCAGGCCGCGCGTTGCTGCAGCACGATTCCTATAGCGATCGTCTATATATTTTGTAAACAAAACGCAACCATGTCAGCCAGAATCTATTCTATCTGTCTCTCTCGAAGCAATGAGAGTTTCATACTCAGCATATCTCTTATCAATAGATATATGAAACAACATAGAAAGAGAAAAGTATAGCTACGCAAGCTAGGCAAGTAAGAGCGACTGATTCGCGCTATATATCAATGCACCACCCTCTCTCGAAATAGCAGAGATTTAAATCGGCATGCAGTGTTCGTCTTCATCAAGCGGTGGTTATTCAAACATTTTGCAGTCGTATTTCCCATTGTTTAGTTATCTCAGACGAACGAGCCTGAGTAGTATATATTTGAACAGTTTCTAACCTCACATCTCGTTCATATGATTCAGACGAACGGATTTCAACGGCATGTATTGGAAGATTTTACAGCGTTAACGCTCGTTACTCGTTCAAATCTAATAAATGTGATTTAATTCCTTTTTTTCAACAGCTTACTTTATTGAAAGTTTGTTTTTTTTTAAATGCCTACTTGGATGTTTGATTTTTTTAAATTAGCAAACTGACTTCAGATTTATACATGGCATAACAGTGGCGTCATCTGTTTAAAATTGGTCGCACCAGCTCAGAATTTTGCTCTGGCTTATGTACAACAACTTTGCTAAAGATCATCACATGATCAAGTTTACGTTTCTATTCTACAAAAAACGACTAAGAGCCACATTTTAAAGATTTTGTTTTTCACTTTTATATAAGTAATGCTTATAAATATTTAGATGTACTCGGTGTTTATTAAGATCGGACCATAAACACCGGAAAAATTAAAAGATCAGAAAGCGCAGTAAAAGCATCAATGCAACCAGCCAGTGCACTCCTAACATACGCGAATTCAAACTTTGTTTGAGTGTATATGTGACTTCATATGCATCGCGCTATTTGAGTATATGTGCACATGTGAACGCATAACTATGTAGGAATGGGAAAAGAGAGCACCCGAGTTTCAGAGAGACACGCGAAATATTAATAGATATTGAACACACATTAGAGCAAATATGCGAGTATAGATCAGAGAGATCATTATGACAAATAAAATAATTTTGGATAACAGCGCGCAATTGAAGACATATCTAGATGCAAATGTGGTTATGGACTTGGTACAGGGTGAACTGTAGTCGGGTATATAGCATTCTTACTTGATATTGACTGGTTTAGATTGATTGCTCTTTCTCACTTCTTCTCTAACGTAGAATAGATCTAGCATAATACAACGTGCTTGTCACCGTACCCACTCTAAATCGAAATCTAAATCTTGATCGGTATAGTAGCTTTGCAGCTGACAATTGTACAATAAGGACACTAAGGAGACGAAATAAATTAACAACGCGACCTACAGAATGATTTCTTGTGTATTCAATTTGCTATGCCAAATCACAGCCCAAGTATACTGTGACAAGTATATGCGCGATTCATCTGCAATGCTGCCTGGCATCCTGCTAAAGATTCGGTGCAATTTATGAACTTTTACAATATTTTCTTTTGTCTCACATTCGCTTGTTTGTTCATCTGAACACGTAAACCCGTGCAAATCGTCACACTCTATCATGCATTACGCATTAAAGCTTACCCATTATGGCTACATTAATCCCAATGTAACAAATTGTTTGGTTGGTTGTCCTGCGATAGTTTTTGTGTCTGTTCCTAGTTACCTTTCTGTAGTCCCTTAAAGAAATATCATGTTCCGTTAGTCTCTATGCTCCGCTGCAGAATATATACCTGACTACCATAGTATTTCTTAGAAGCATGTGAGTGAGTACCGCCTCAATAAAAATATTGGTTTAATACGTCATACCTGGTTCTGCATAATCTTCGCAAAGTCTCCGTTTAACAAGTAAGAGTGCTTTAGTCGAGCACACCCGACTACAGTTCACCTTTGTGCCAAGTCCATAATATCGAATTTAATTTTCAATTACCATTTTCTCAGGTGTTTATGATTCAATTGAGATGAAATTCACAAAGCACATCTAGATAGGCATTAAAATCGCGTACAATATCAATTATTAAATTTTAAAATGGTGAAAGTTATTCCAGTTTTATCGGATTGTATCGGCTTGTGGGAAAGGAGAGAGGAGTATAAATAATTCGCACACTCACATAATCTGCCCATAGTATACTGGAACCTACGTGCCAGTTTGGTGTTTCTAGCACTCATAGCCTTTCAGGAATAGGCGATTATAAATAAATAGATTTTATCGTTTATCGGGGCAATGGGCAGTTATCGAAAATCGAAAATAAACTTCAATTGCGTATGGTATAGGGGAATCTCAAATCTACTTGCTAAATTTTGTATCTTTAGCTCTTATAGTTTCTTACAGATGGACAGACAGACGGATAGAACTAGATCGAATCGATTACTCTTGCTGATCACGAATATATATACTTTATGGGGTCTTAGACGCTTCCTTCTGCCTGTTACATACATTTGTAAAATTTTAGTACCCCCTTTTACCCATTTTTCAAATGTGCAAAAACAGTTCAAAGTTAAAGTTAATTCAGAAATGATTTAAAATTTGAATATTTTCACGATTTTGTCTAAGATCAACTTCACTACTGCATGCTCAATTATTTTTTATTGGATTGCTTTTATTTGTTTCTGTAATAGTGCTCACAGATTTCCTATATTTTCTTGGAGCTGAGGATGGAGTCACCAGGGGCAACAATCGTCATGGTATACCCTGTCCTTTCTCTTTCAATCGTACACGTAGCATAACCTGGTTTCTCCCTCAATCGTGGAGTTATGATAGTGAACTATGTTCGCTAACTGCTTTGTAAGCTTGGTTTACTGCGTTGCTGAATTAGTCTCATCATTTCGGTGTTTATAGTCAGTTCCAATCAAAGTCAAGCCCAAAGGTTCAAAATTGTAGACATAACTAATCTTTATTATGCAGAATTTTATATTTTTTTTGATGATTGAAATTTGATATTTCGCGCTCTTATAGAAGAGTACGGGTATGTATTCAAAAGTACTACAATACTACGAAATATAACAAAAAGTCAAAGCAAGCGAATAATAAATGTAAAGGAAAGCAAAATAGTTGAAAATAGCATGGAACATTAGTAAACAATCTGCATTTCGAGACAGCGACATAGACAATGAATAAACCAATGAAAAAGATATGCAATAGCTAGTAGTGCGTGTGTGCTTGGCTTTGTGTAATCGTTTGCAAAAAACATGAGTGCACACATGGGAGTCAGAATCAGAGAAGCAGCATTAATAAATAATAAATCCTAGAAATCAGCAACTTATGGACTCGTCGCATCTTTTCACAGGAAATTCAGTGGAGCATAGAAAACTACACTTTCATATACATATTTGCCCAAATGTATGAAAAAAGCTATATTGCAGCTCAATGTCTACAGAAAACGAATATTTTAAACATTGAACTAATGTTTAACCGGGTATTAATTTTCCCATATATTATAATATGTGTTAATGCACGTGTAAATATTGTATGTACGTAAAAAATTATTTATAAAATAGACAACATTAATATATAATTTATGTTTAATTTGCTGACTGCACTTTTATGTCAAAAAAATTCGATAAAACTTAAAAGACAATATTTTGTTTATTGCAATGTTAAATTTATGCTAATACATCGTATTGTTTAATTTAGTATGTCATTGTTATTGCCAGCATCTTAACACAAAGCAACAAGCCGGCAAAAACTTTTGAATGGTCCCAAATTTTTTGCTAAGGCATTTTTTATACTTACATATGTATATTTATATATACGAGTATGTATCTATTATTTACAGTCTGTCTAGATGAGAGACCACAGCCTGCTGTGTCCCAGTTTCAGACAGTATGCTGCATCCTTTGTATATTTGGCTTATAATTAAACTTGGTCCTAAACTGCAGCTCTCTCGTGGTTAGCAGTGTTAGCATCTGGATTTTTGTTGATATTTTAGGTACCAATTCGGGCTTGTAACTTAATTTACACCATTAACGTTACCATAAAATAAATGCCAACAATTTCTACATTTTTTTATAAAAGCAGTTGAAAAAGGCTGAGGTGGACATATTTCCCTTTACAACTAAAAGTTCTGAGACATGCTGTTGCGATTATCTATTGTAGTGATAAATGACGATCCGTCTCGCGCATTTTTTGCCGTTCTGTTACCTACATCATTAGCAAATAATAAATAAAAGTGTTCTAGTCAAGCATAACCGCCCTGTACCCAGCCCATAACCAAAAAATTCGGATACTCGTATACACGCATTCAAATGTACATACAATATCAGACGGCTCACGTATCCACATGCACAAGCTAGGACGTCGCAACGTTGACTGCACTGCCATCTGTTAATTACGTTGAATATATTTGTAACCCATAGAGTCGGTTTTTCGCGATGAGATCTTGTGACGAAATGACAGATAATCAAGTTAGTTACTACACTACTTCTCCCAATTGAATTCTATCGTCTACCATCTATATCTACTATCTGGTATAACATCTCGGACATATTAAATAAACTTGTTCATTGTTCATTATGCATATGGTATACAAAAACCTACAAACGAAATATTATGTTTTCTTTCATCGCTCGACCCGGAATAAATCAGCCTTTGGTTTTCCCAATAATGTTTTCGCACTCCCTCTTGTAACTAATTAAAACTTTCATCAACGTGATTGAAGAATGGATTGTTATGTGGTATATGGGAAAATCTTGTTTCAATACAATATCATTCGCAATTTCCATTTTTGATGAAATAGCCAGTTAGACAAATTGACAACATTGTTAACGGTAACATTGAGAGTATTTGTAATTTCGAAAACAATTATTTCCTATTCTAAAAGATTATGCCACGCAACCTTGGAAACTCAAGATAATTCCTAATTTTTAAGCACTTACAATGCCGTAATGAAAAGGATTTTTGCCGAAAATACAGTTAAAGATAAAAGATATCTAAAATATATTAATTTTTGTTCTTTAATTTAACTGTCAATGCTTGGACTTCGATGTTGTCTCCCTATTAAAAACAAGTAAGAGTGCTGTAGTCGAGCACACCCGCTACAGTGCACCCTGTACCCAGTGCACAACAACAAATTTGTATATAATTTGCATTTATTCTGTTCGCCTGGTATATTACCGATAAAAAAATATTAAAATAAACTTTGAGCCTGAGTTTACATTAAGTATCAAGCAAACAGAAGTCGTTAGTTAGGAGATGTCCAATTAAACAGAGTCTATTGACATATTTCAATTTCTGTTCGCCTGGTATATTACAGATAAAAAACTATAAAAAATAAACATGGTAGCCAAGACATCAACCTATTTTACGTATTGACTCGTGGCATTGCAGCTAGTACTAAGAAACTTATTTTCAATTGCCATTTTCTCAGAAGTTTATGGTCCGATCAAGACGAAATTCACAGAGTACATCTAGATAGGCATTATAATTATGTATGTTGAGTTTCAATTCTTAAATTTAAAATTTGTAAAAGTTATTCAAGTTTTTTCGGTATTTATCGATTTGTGGAGAAGGGGGTATCAAAAATTGGCATAATAAATAATCTGCACATAGTATATAAAAATATTCGAGCCAAATTTGGTGTCTCTAGCTCTTATAACAATTGAGATATGCGCAATTATGTGTAAATCGATTTTATCGTTTACCGATTGAGTACTGAAAGTTATCGAATATCGAAAATAAACTTGATCTGCGTATGGTAAATGCCAAATTTGGTGTCTCTAGCTTTTGTAGTTTCCAAGACCCGTGCATTCATACGGACGGACAGGCAGACAGACGGACAGGGCTAGATCGACTCGGCTAGTCTTCCTGATCAAGAATATATACTTTATAGGGTCTTAGAAGCTTTCTTCTGCACGTTACATACATTTGCACTGTTTTAGTACCCCCTTTAACCCATTTTTCAAATGGGTACAGGTTGTTAAATGTTAGATGTTATTAAGCGAGCCACCAACAATGTGAGGGCGGATGCAAATGGAATGAATGCATTTCATGGAAAGGTGTTGGGAGTACTTTAACGCAACAACAATAGTTAAATATATTTATTACTTATAGGTGTATTTTAATAATTTTATGTTAATAAATGTAAGTTTATGAATGTTGTTGTTTAATTTGAAGTTGTTAGGCACGTGCCAATGGCATGCATAATAGCTTGCGCATCGTGGCTATGATTACCCATTCAAACTTCATGTTCTGGCATATCTCTAGAACATCCGCGTTCTTTTCCCACATTTCATTGTTGACATTGTTGTTTTCGTTTAAAAAATTGTAGCATTGTAGTATGCAACAACACATGATTATAGTGGAAGTTTTGTCAACAACATTGACAAGTTCTTTGCCAATTCGTCTAAAGCGTGCTTTTAAATCACCAAAAGCGTTCTTAACCACACGCTTCGATTCGATTTATGATTGAGTTCGACTGCGAACGCGGCTTCAAAATTGTAGTGGAATATCAAAAAACCGAATCCTCGAGGTTTATAAATTGCAAATTACTCAGTTGATGTCTACTAAAGACAACGTTGTTATGGGTTAAACCTATATACATATTTGCATCAGACAAACTCAATTTAAATACTTAAGTTTGCAAACAGCTGTTCGTTTGCTTACAAACTGGAATTCTTGTGTAAACAAAGTAAAAAATGAAAAGAAAAATTAAAATATCCTAGAATTTACTCAAAATGTTTACGCTAAGTGCAAAATTTATTTCAATTTTTATATTATTCTAGAATTTGTTAAAGATAGGTGGGGCGCTGATAG
>JBAMCO010000095.1:0-18632 GCA_037075125.1 Hirtodrosophila caputudis | reverse complement strand
CACACATCACGTCCCAACGTGGATGACAAGAATCCGTTGGTGCATACCACGCACGTCACGCACGATCATAATGATCTTGATGAGCCAAGCAATGGCAATGATGATGATGGTGATGATGAGGACGATGACACCGCGCACAATTCCTCAACGGATGGTGCCACGCGCACCTCCAATGCACCAGAGAAGATGACGCTGCGTCGCGCTCTGGTCGTCTATTTGCTGCCACTTTATATGGCGTGGTTCGGTGGCGTCTGCGCCGATTTGCTGTGATTACTCAAACGCTGCCCACAACGATAACGAAGCGAGCTAGCGAACAAGTGCAGCCGAGGTGGAACATATCACGCCCCATGTCCGCTGCACGCCCACACCTCTCAGTCATTCATCCATGAAACAAAAATGTTATTAGAAACTTCTTATATACGAAATGCAAGTCCAAAATTTTATAAAAACTTTTGTCAAAGCAATGAAAACGCAATCAGAAAATTGCAGTCGATTGGGCAAGGATATATATATTCAAAGCGATGTTGAATTCTCCTTGAAACTGTGCCCATTGCCCTTCGCTGCTTAAGGAAAGGAATACGTAATGATCCCCATTTAGTTAATAAGGTCCAGCGCCCTTAGTTCTAAGTGCGAAATTTTAATCTATAAGTGTGTGAATGTATGTGTGAGTGCTTGAATGGTTTTGTGAGTGCCTGAGTGAGTGCCTGTCCATTGTGATCGTTTAGCAAAAATTAACTATAAACATTTTAGCCGTAAACTAAGCCAACACTTATATTTGTATTATATTTATACATATACATGCATACATATACACATACATATGTACAAGTTGCCAGCATATTTTAGACCATTAACAATTAATAATAACACCAACAACAACAACAACAAAAATAAGCAGCAATAACTAATTCTTAACTGTACTGAACTGTAATTTAGTAACTTAGTTGACGTATATACCTAAATCGATAATCAGATGCTCTGTTCAAATTGGTATGTCATATGTTTTATGATCAGTATATATATACGGATGAACATAAATATATATAGTATATATACGTGTATGCCTTTGGAGAATGCATCTAGGAACAATCGGTTTTCAAGCAAACGCATTATATACTAAACCGATAATCGTAAATATTTATGAATATTTATTTTTTGATTTTTTATAATTTTTGATAATTGTATTATTTTTATGTGTATGTATTAAAAACAAATACAACAAATAACAGTGAAAAACAAAAACATAAAATCGTTATTTTATTACACAGATTTGAGTTTGAGATTCGTACATTTCTACACTAACGTTTCGGGTGTTTGTTATAAGAAGTTTGAATACTTTTGTCAACTATATCCGACCACCACACCGTATCTGTATGAATTACGTTGTATATAATCCGTAGAATTCATTTTGTCAGATATCAGATTCAGTAAAATTGTAGCCACAAATCGTTTGAGTGGATATTATAGAGGGGGGATAATATTTGTGAAATACTAAACTGTATATTACATAGAGTCTCAATAGTCTTTTCTGAGCTGTGCGTTCATACAAGCTTTGCTAGATTGACTCGCTTAATGGGATGGGATATACCCCCTCCTAACTGTTACATACTTTTAATAGCTTCATTAGCTCCTTTTTACGCATTTATCAAATGGGCGCAGGTGGTAAGGTCTATCTACATATACATTATCTACATATAGGGATTACTTATCATAATTTAAATGCAAATTAAATGGAAACATTTATATTTAAACATTATGGATTAAATTCTACTTCCAAAAATCGAGAGCTCCAAATATTTAAATTGACTGGCTTAAATGAGATTTTCAAATTAGGATGCTTTAGTGCGTTGATGGTCTGCAAAGATAAAGAAAGTTAGCCTTGAATATAGTTGAATTCATTTGGATTTTGTTACCTCTTTCATCTTTCGTTCTAAAGTGGTGTTGTGGACATGAATAGTGAGCGGCGAGCTTGCACTACGTTTACTGAGCACCCTATTTAGGCATGGGGTGCTCAGATATAAAAAGTCCTTATGTAGCTTGCTGTTGGATAGATTTAATACCTTTAAGGATTCACATGCAGCTACCATATCCCAGAGCTGTGTGGGTGTGGGCAATGAGCGCATTTTCATTAAATGCAGCTCCTCCAAATGCGGTAGCTTGGCGCAAACTTTATAGAGCTGTTTTGTTTCAATGTCATCATCCTGGAGCGCCAAGCGACGCAGATTTGTCATGCGTGTAATGAAATTGCATACAGATGAGCTGCCCCAGAAGGCATCATTAAAGAGCAGCGCATGCACCTTGAGTGGCTGTAGACTGGCCACAGTTTGTAACAGTCCCTCGTAGTAGTCGCGGGTGTAGAAAGCCAGATGGCGGAATCGTGGCAGTTGCAGCAAATTGGGCAAGAATCCGCCCAGCAAGTGATGATCGTCAATAATCAAGCTTTCCAAAGTGGCACACTTTGAGGCAGCCAAAATACCCTCGCCCAAAACAACATTATAGCCATAAAAGAGCAGGGTAAGTTTACGCAAAGGCAACGTACTAAAGATCTGTTCGAATGTTGACGTATCCAAAGATTCGCAACAAATCAAATGCAACTCTTGCAACTGGCACCAGCGCCACAAATAGCGTCCAGTGGTGCTGCTCTGCAGCGTCACTTTCGTCAGCTGTGGGAAGAGTTCAGTCATTACCAAAGTCTCCTTGTCGGCTTCCTCTGCATCATCCACGTACCACAGATTACAATCGAGGCTACGCAATTTGGGAAAACTGTAGCGTTGCCATGACTCCAAACGCAGCAAAGTATCGCCGACTCGTTTCAGGACCAAGCTCTGCAGTGATCCGCTAGCAAGTTGAAGGAACTCATGCATTTGTTCTGGATTCTGCTCGAAATATGCCAGAACGTCATTATCCATGTGAGCCTCTCTTAAATGCTTCCAATGATATTTAACATTCCTGCGGAGCCCCTCAGATATCTGCGACAGCGACAGTTGATCCCTCAAATCCACATATTTCAGAATGAATAGCCAGCAGTCGTCGTTGAGTTTATCAAACATCTTAACTCTCACAATTTACCAGAAATTAAACAAACACAAATTCATATAAACAACAAAACACAAAAGATTTTTTATTTGTACTTAATTTATTTTCATTGACCGAGTTTCATTGAGTAGTGTTTGGAGTTTGGTGTTTGAATTTTTATTTTTTAATGTGATTACAGTAGTTTCCGAGTGCCAAATGATTATTAATTAATTGAGGAATGACTTCAATACAAAATTACGTCATGTACAACTCGAATAGAGCACAAAATGAAATTAAAAAACACACTTCCAAAAACAAAAATAAGAATGCGCAATAATTTTTTTGTGCACTTAGACACTACATCAGCTGATTGCACTGCTTGCCGCTTACTCAAAATGGTGCCTATGGGTATTCCGGATATCGATTAATTTAATTTCCCAACTCACGAGACACGCTTTCTAGCTCACGAGTTAGCGCGAGTCAACAGGACACGAGATTTACATATAATAAATAACAATCTTTTCGGTTCGCTAAACTCGGGCGGCTGTGGATTCCTGGGCAATATAAATTTTCTATTTTTTTTTATTAATTTTATTATTCTCAGCTCTGTATTATATCTCGGTAGCTTCCAATGTTTTGCCTTGGGAATGAAAAAGTTCTGAGAATGAAACCGAATTTAATGCAAACCTATGCTATTGGATAGATCTAACCAATCTGGCTACACACAAGGAATATCATTCAATAAGTATTGGACTGTGTCCAAGTTTTGTTAGTTGGTTCCCAGGTGAACCAAATAATTTAAATAATCGTGAAAACTGCGCACAGCTAGTTACATATACGAACGATGGAAATTTAATGATGAATGATAATGAATGTTCAGATGATTACTGTAGCTTTATTTGTAAAACAAAATTACCTACCCAAATCAACATTGCGGTTTTGTGACTTTGAAATAAACACGAAATTATGGTACTAATTGGGATTGTACTATGCGTTAAGTAGTAAATAATATTATTTATATATTCTTGATATTTGACGTGTAATATATTGGATGCGAAGAAAGAAAAGATCAACCGCTTAACACACAGGGATTTTCAGAACTTTAATTAAATTTAACAACAAACTTTTTTCGATTTATATTATAGAAAATTTTTTTAACATGCTCTAATTTTATGAAACATTTTTTATAAATACATCTGATATAACTTGCGATGTAATTATCCGCATAATTTCTATAAATCTTACTTCAATCGGATATAGAATTTGTATAGCTTTAAATTAATTTTAATTTCCATCTTCTTTTAAATAATGAGACACTATAGTCTGAAATATCTATACGAAATAGTGTCATGCCATTATCGTAATTTCATTATCAACATTTTTTATTGAGGGGGTATGAAATCATAAGCGATTCGCTCATAATTAGTTTTATATTAACACTCATACTTAATTTTAAATCTTGATGTTAACTTTGTAGTATTTTTAAACAATTTGCCAATAGGTTTATCTTCGAAATGTACGGTGTTTCTAAATTTGTCAATTGTCAAATTGGCATTAAAATAAGTGATAAAATCAGTAATAAATGTCCAAATTAAATGGCTGACGACAGTTTTAACTCTTTTTTAATGCTCCAAATTTAATGGCCACTGTCAGGTACATAGTACATATGAACATATTTGTTAAATAATATTTAATTAGTGCGTGTTGGTTACTTCGCAGTTAGTCGTTGTCATTCCCAGTGCTGGTAGCTCGTGTTATTGTGTAGTTTTATTAAAAATGGGTACGTAAATATAAAACCGCAAATTAATTTCCAAAAAGCGAATCCTAAAGATCTTTAATGTTATTTTGAAAATTAATATTTTTAAATCATTGCAGGCAAATTGTTTCACATAGTTCTTAGCCTAATTGGCTTAATTGTAACTCCTGCCGTGACAGTGACTTCTACTTTCGATCCGGATACTATTTGTACACTAGTTGTTGATGGCACAAAAATGAACGATCCCCGTTCCTGTAATCAATGGATACAGTGCATTGATGAGAAGCCAGTTAGTGGTACCTGCGATGCTGGACTCTACTATGACAGAGCAAGTGAGAGCTGTGTCCCATCGGCTGATATCAATTGCCTCTCTAGTGACCCTTGTGCAACACAGCCGAATGGATTTTCAGCCGATCCTTACTCCTGCAATGGATATTACTATTGTAAAAATGGTGTGGGTTCGCATGGCGAATGTAATCCTGGATTAAACTATAATCCAGGCACAGAATCATGCATACGAGACTTTCCTTGTAAAACCAACAATCCAGACAGCATATGCAACATATTACCTGATGGCGTCTTCATCAAGGACGTCAATAACTGCAACGGGTATCAATTGTGTTGGAAAGGTCAAGTCATGAGTGACACCTGCCCCGATACATTCTATTTCAGTGCCAGTCAAGGTCAGTGTGATTATCCTCAAAACGTTGAATGCGCATACACTGAGCCACCACCACAAACAGTGGAACCAGAATTCTGTCCACAAGCAGATACCTTTGTGTCTGACCAGAGTACATGCAATGGCTACTATTATTGCAGTGAAAATTCCGATGGGAAAATGGTAATTCAGCACGGTGTGTGCAGCGACGGTCGCTTTTTCTATGACGATCATGGTGGCGCCTGTGTTCCAAGATCAAATGTCGAATGCGACTATAATCGATGTGTCAACCTGGGCTACACATCCATAGAGCTGGCCAACGAGTCGGATGATGGATGTACTGGGTTTGCCATATGCCAAAATGGTATCAGAATTGGTGAGGGCTCATGTCCCAATGGCCAGTATTTCGATGAGTTGGCTCAGCGCTGTACCACTCAGGTCATATCGTATACTGCCTGCGCCATATCAACCCAACCTACGACACAAATCGCTTCGCAAACAATGATGGATGACGACACGACCACAGCTATGTGACTGTGATATATATATATATATATATAAATATATAATAATAGACGCTCGATTATCGATAATAACTATAATGCATGTAGAAACCCGAATATATTAGAGTGAGCAGCGGCGTTATCAATTTAAAAACCCAACAGTTCAATGGACAAAACACAATGCGTATAAAAAAACTATTTAAAAACTCTTCTTTAATCTCAAAGTTGTTAGATAGTGGTTTAAAAGAAGGAAGCGTCTTAGACTCCATAAAGTATTTATAATTTTAATCAGGATAAGTAGTCTATTGTTGATATCCTTCCTTGTAAATCGATTAAAACTGATAAAACCAGAATAACTTTTCCAATTTTAAAACAATTTTAAATTGCTCTGTTCTTCACTATTAGCTGTAAATACGAATTATACCCAAATTTGTTTTTGTGGACTGTGGGTGAACCGTTTGCTTGTTTCTTTCTTTACTTTAGATTCCTAACATTTGCTATACAGTCCCACATATAATGTTGACTCAATTTCAAATGAAAATAAATATATGATTATGTAGTAGTTTAAGATGATTTCTCATACTTCATTTTAAATAATAGAGAGAGAGGTTTAATAGGGTTACAAAATATTTAAAAAAATTGTATACATTTTTTTATCTTGAGTAGAAAAATATTACATTAAAAAAAGTTATTGACCTAACTATAGAGCAATTGAGCATCATATGAGAATATAGATTCAGAATTTGAATACTAGAAACCTACCATAAATGGTAACCCTGCCATGAACATACTTATGTGTCTTAAAATATACAGGAACTTATGAAATATACATTTAGTATTTATTGTCGAATGCATTGCACAAGTTGTTTTATTTCACAATGGATTTACAACTATTATCGCTGTTCTTATATAGTTTTTTGCTTCAAGCCGCGACTCAGATCACTGAGTTTAATAATAGAAGAGGTGAAATTTTCTCCATGTGTAACTAGTTTAATTATAATAAGCATTTATTTTAATAGGACCCATCACCAGGATAAGCAATCAATATGGTATTAAAGCGGACTTCAATGCGAATATAGAACCTTTTGAGAAAATCTCGAATCTCTCGAGCTATTACTACATTGAAGGAAAAGAACGCCTCAATTGGTTTGCTGCACTGCATAAATGTCGACGAATTGGTGCCGAATTGGTGAGCTTCGAGAATGAAGCCGAATTCAATGCGGTAAAACTAAAATTAAATGCAAACCTATGCTATTGGATAGATCTAACGAATCTGGCTACACACAAGGAATATCATTCAATAAGTACTGGACTGCGTCCAAGTTTTGTTAGTTGGTTCCCAGGTGAACCAAATAATTTAAATAATCTCGAAAATTGCGCACAGCTAATTTCCTACGCGCTCATAAAAATTAATAATAATTTAAGGATGAATGATAACAAATGCTCACATCACTGTAGCTTTATATGTAAAACAAAATTACCCACCCAGATCAACATTGCGGTTTTGTGACTTTAAAAAAAAACACAAAATGATTGTACTAATTATGATTGTACAATGCCTGACGTAATAAATAATATTATACTATGTGTTACGTAATAAATAATAGTGTTTATATTTTTTTGATGTTTGTCGTGCAATAAATTGTTAAGGAAAGAACAGATCATCCGCCATCAGGATTTATAGAATGTTTTTGTATTATTTATTATTTGGTCAGAAACAAACAATCCAAAAGATTTTCATTTTAATTTAATTTAAACTTAAACGTAAGTAACGGATGCACAACGTCTAAGAAAAAGATACATAAGTTTTCGAATAAAGACACCGACACATTGGAAAAAATTTAATTTCCGGTGCCCATATTCACCGTTGCTGGTGGTCAGTGGCAATATTAGATCCTATAACCAATAAGAAGGGAGTATTGAGCGACCTTTTCTCCTATAGGGGAAATCATTGATTTGCAGAGAAACGGGAAAGAGAAAATTACTATTTTTTGGAATAACTTCGGAATTAAAGATAGCAGACTTTTAAACAGATCCAAAGATTTAAAAAGATCAAGGAATCTAGAGATAAATTAAAAAGTTTTAGATTGAGATTAATTAAAGATGAACAGTATTCCATAAGGAAACAACTAGGAATATTGTCAGGCCCAAGAGAGAAAGAAGATTTTAAGGATCTTAATGCAAAGAAGAGAAAGTTATAAGAAATAATAGAGTTGGTGGAAAAGATACTGTAAGGGTAAGAAAAATGAAAATGAGAGACAGGACTATAGGTAGATTAAAAAAATTAGACGAATAATTGAGCAGAATCTGAATCATTACTGGACTTATTTATCTCGAGGAAAAAAAGGAGGGTAAATTAAAGGATTCACACAATAAGTTAACAAATCTGAAGAATTGTTTAGGATCTTGGTAAAACTGTCTTTTGCAACGAGTAAGCAAAGATTCAACCTGACTTCTTAAATTTTTTAAATTTATTTATTTATATTTAATATTTGTTAAATAAGGGAGACAAGATGTGAATCAAGCCGGCTTGATGTGTACCAGGCTGACGAATGTACTTAAGGATACAGATACCTGTTAGTGCGTTTAGGGCGTTTTAAAAGGATGCCGTAAAGGCAACCACCTTATTTAAAAATGACCAATGTTAAAAATACTCGACTCTAATTATTACATCTGATATAAATTGCGAAATAATTATTCTCAAAAATTCTCATATATTTGTATATCTTTAAATTAATTTTAATTGTCACATTCTTGAGGAGGTATGAAATCATAAACGAATGGCTCATAGTTATATTATATTAACACTCATACTTAATTTTAAATCTTGATGTTAACTTTGTAGTATTTTTAAACAATTTGCGAATAGGTTTATCTTCGAAGTTAACGGTGTTTCCAAATTTGTCAATTGTCAAATTGGCATTAAAACAATTGATAAAAGAAACGGTAATAAGTAAGTTAAATAGCTCGCGACACTTTTAGATATATTTTAATGCTTCAAAATGTATACGGCCCATGTCGGGTACATAGTATATATGAACATATTTGTTAACTAATATTTAAAAAGCGTGCTGCTTGCTTCACAGTTAGTCGTTGTCATTCCCAGTGCTGGTAGCTCGTGTGATTGTGTCGTTTTATTGAAAATGAGTACGTAAATATAAAACAGCAAATAAATTAATACATAAACATTTTCAAAGATACATAAACATTTTCAAAGATACATAAACATTTTCAAAAAGTACTTTAAAATTATTTTGAAAATTTAAAAACAAACCTACAAATTTAAAGTGAATAAAAAGTTATAAATACTATTAAAAGTTATTTAAGCAAAAAATTAATATTTTTAAATCATTGCAGATAAAATAATTCACATAATTGTTAGCCTAATTGGCTTAATTACAACTCCAGCCGTGACAGTGACTTCTACTTTCGATCCGGATACTATTTGTACACTGGTTGTCAATGGCACAAAAATGAACGATCCCCGTTCCTGTAATCAATGGATACAGTGCATTGATGAGAAGCCAGTTAGTGGTACCTGCGATACTGGACTCTATTATGACAGAGCAAGTGAGAGCTGTGTACCATCGGCTGATATCAAGTGCCTCTCTAGTGACCCTTGTGCAATACAGCCGAATGGATTTTCAGCCGATCCTTACTCCTGCAGTGGCTATTACTATTGTACAAATGGTACGGGCAGTCACGGCGAATGTACGAAGGCTGGATTCAACTTTAATCCAGGCACAGAGGCATGCATAGCAGACTTTCCTTGTACCACCAGTGATCCAGACAGCATATGCAACATATTACCTGATGGCGTCTTCATCAAGGACGACAATAACTGTAACGGGTATCAATTGTGTTGGAAAGGTGACGTCATCAATGGCACTTGCCCCGATACATTCTATTTCAGTGCCAGTCAAGGTCAGTGTGATTATCCTCAAAACGTTGAATGCGCATACACTGAGCCACCACCACAAACAGTGGAACCAGAATTCTGTCCACAAGCGGATGCCTTTGTGTCTGACCAGAGTACATGCAATGGCTACTATTATTGCAGTGAGAATTCCGATGGGAAAATAGTAATTGAGCACGGTGTCTGCAGCGACGGTCGCTTTTTCTCTCCCGATAATGGTGGCGCCTGTGTACCACGATCAAATGTCGAATGCGAGTACAATCGATGTGTCAACCTGGGCTACACAACCATAGAGCTGGCCAACGAGTCGGATGATGGATGTACTGGGTTTGCCATATGCCAAAATGGTACCAGTATTGGTGAGGGCTCATGTCCTAATGGCCAGTATTTCGATGAGTCGACTCAGCTCTGCACCACTCAGGTCATATCGTATATTGCGTGCGCCATATCAACCCAACCTACTACACAAATCACTTCGCAAACAATGATGGATGACGACACGACCACGGCCAAGTGATGAGCAACAAAAGGAATAACTTTTAGTATACTCCATATATATACATATATATATTTCGGGTTTACATTTAAATTGTCTTTTTCTTTACTTATATTCTCTACTGCACTCTCCTGTTATCAAATTACGGCTTGCTTCCTCTTCCTTAATGCACGCTTTCGCTAATGCATTGTGCTAGCTTAAGTTGCAATGGACATATAGTCATCCCTATCTCACACACTGAGTAAAGAATACGTACGGAACAATCGTTTAGTGTATGACTCTTCTCTCAAACCGCAGTCAAACTTTAAGTTTGACGCCATATCAAACTATGCCGACCATCTTGCGAATAAACAGAACAAAGAGTACTCGCCAATAAATACTAGAATGGGAAAAAGACTCGCTAGAGTCAATTCTCTATTACTGTCACATTTATAATTTTTTCACGAATTATAATTATTGGATTCGCAAGAAGAAGAGTGAAGAAGAAATGAAGATCCCTGTCCACATTTAAATAATGGCCAAAAAGGGGGTACGAAAATTATGCAAATGCATGTAATAGACAGAAGGAAGCGAATTAGACCCCATAATGTATACATATTTTTAATAAGGATGAGTAACCGAGTCCATCAAGTCGTGTCCGGCTATCCGACTGCCCGTCTGTATGATCGCACAGATTTTGGAAACTATAAGAGCTAGAGACACCAAATTTGTCAAGTGCGTTTCCGTATACCATAATTATATTTATTGACAAATTTTGATAGGGGATACGGGCAAGGGCCCAGAAATAGATAAGGAAAACGCCCCCATCTTGTAAAATGGTAATTAAAAATTGGTGTCCCATTGGGACAAAATAGCCAAGACAACAACCTAGTCGTTACGCATTGACTGATGACATTTTCTCAGGTATTTATGATCCGATCGAGATGAAATTCTCAGAGTACAACTAGATGGGCATTAAAATTACGTTTGTACTATTTAATACTTATGTTTTAAAATTTTAAAAGGTTTTTGAGTTTTATCGATTTTGGGGAATGGGAGGAGTATTAATAATTGGCATAACACATAATCTGCCCATAGTATACAGGAATATACGTAAAAAATTTGGTGTCGCTAGCTCTCATACCCTCTTAGACATAGACTATGTGTAAATCGATTTTATCGTTTATCGGGTACAGTTATCAAAAAATGAAAATACACTTGATCTGCGTGTGGTACAGGGACACCTTCGTGCCAAATTTGGTGTCTTTTGCTCCCATAGTCTCCAATATTTGTGCGTTCATACAGACGCGTTTCCTCAATTTTTTAAATGGATAGTAAAAATGTTTGGGGATGATAAGCTCGAAAAACTAACCTAAAACTAAACTAATTTATCTAATAAAATCTGTTTGAAAGAGTATTTAGCTAAATTTTTCCAGCAAATTTTTTGACTCCTTACGCAAGAGATTGTTTGACCATGGTGGCTCAAAACATTATTAGACCAATTATAAATAAATGTAAAAATGTATAAATTTAAATTAATAAATAGTTTGAATATCTTTACTGCTGAATTTCTTATGTTATGTCAACTAAGTGTGCTAAATAACATTAATTTATTATATTTATTTACTTAAACTGTAATTAAATTAATTGTTTACTAATAAAGCTTTCTTCCTAACATTTATTTCATTTTGTTTATAATTTTTCATTGATATAAACTAAATACTCATTCGCACAGTGTATCTATGTATATGGAGTTAAAGCATACAGAATGTTAAGCTTTATAAATTAAATATACATTCAGTATTTATTGTGGATTGGTTTGGATAAATTGTGTTGTTTTAAAATGGATTTACAATTATTATCGCTGTTCTTATGTAGCGTCTTGATGCAAGCGGCGACTCATATCACAGAGTTTAATTTTAGAAGAGGTAAAATTTTTTGTCTATTAGTAACTAATTTAATTATAGTATGCTCTTATTTTAATAGGACCTTTGACCAGGATAAACAATCAATATGGAAATACAGAAGACTTCAGTGCGAATATAGAACCTTTTGAGAAAATCTCGAATCTCTCGAGCTATTACTACATTGAAGGAAAAGAACGCCTCAATTGGTTTGCTGCACTGCATAAATGTCGACGAATTGGTGCCGATTTGGTGAGCTTCGAGAATGAAGCCGAATTCAATGCGGTAAAACTAAAATTAAATGCAAACCTATGCTATTGGATAGATCTAACGAATCTGGCTACACACAAGGAATATCATTCAATAAGTACTGGACTGCGTCCAAGTTTTGTTAGTTGGTTCCCAGGTGAACCAAATAATTTAAATAATCGTGAAAATTGCGCACAGCTCCTTACATATACGAACGATGGAAATTTAATGATGAATGATAATGAATGTTCAGATGATTACTGTAGCTTTATTTGTAAAACAAAATTACCTACCCAAATCAACATTGCGGTTTTGTGACTTTGAAATAAACACGAAATTATGGAACTAATTATGTATAATAAATAATATTATTTATATAATATATTCTTGATATTTGACGTGTAATATATTGGATGGGAAGAAAGAAAAGATCAACCGCTTAACACACAAGGATATTCAGAGCTATGGTTAAATTTAGCAATATGTTGTAACAAACTTAACAATGGCGATATTTTCACTATTTCTAATAAATAAATCTGATATAACTTGCAATAATTTTTCGCTTAATATTTCTATAAATTTTACTTCAATCGGATGCACATTCATTATACCTTTAAATAAATTTGAAGTTTCATCTTCTTAGCTGGATTATAATCAAAAATATCTACTTCCGTCTATACGAATAATTGTCATGCCTTTAACGTGATTTCACAAGCGATTTACTCATAATTAATTTTATATTCACACTCATACTATACTAGGTGTTCTTCGACATTGCCAAATGGGCATTTAAACAATTGATATAAAACGGAAAGAATCCAAATTAAATGGCAGGCGACACTTTTAGATCTATTTTAACGCTCCAAAATTTATACGGCCCATGTCAGGTGCATAGTATATATACAAACATATTTGTTAAATACTATTTAATTAGCGCGTGTTGGTTACTTCACAGTTAGTCGTTGTCATTCGCAGTGCAGGTAGCTCGTGTGATTGTGTAGTTTTATTGAAAATGAGTACGTAAATATAAAACAGCAAATTAATTTCAAGGACACAACTCTGAGTAGTTTAAAGTGAACAGAAAGTTATAAATACTTTTAAAAGTTATTTAAGCAGACAAATATTATTTTTAAATCATTGCAGATAAAATAATTCACATAGTTCTTAGCCTAATTGGCTTAATTGTAACTCCAGCCGTGACAGTGACTTCTACTTTCGATCCGGATACAATTTGTACACTGGTTGTTAATGGCACAAAAATTAAGGATCCACGTTCGTGTAATCAATGGATACAGTGCATTGATAAGAAGCCCATTAGTGGTACGTGTGATGCTGGACTCTATTATAACAGAGCAAGTGAGAGCTGTGTGCCATCGACTGGCACCAAGTGCCTTTTTAACGATCCTTGTGCTGCACAGCCGTATGGAATTGTTCCCGATCCTAACTCGTGTAGTGGATATTACCTTTGCATAAATGGTGCGGGTATTCGTGGCGAGTGTTTTACTGGATGGAACTATAATCCCGTAACAATGGCATGTGCACGAGACTTTCCCTGTGCACCCATTAGTACCTACAGCATATGCAGTATATTGGCTGATGGCGTCTTCATCAAAGACTTTAATACACACAACGCTTATCAAATGTGCGGAAATGGCGAAGTCATCAATGGCACTTGTCCTGGTGCATTCTCTTTCAGTGCCAGTCAAGGCCAGTGCGCATGTTCACAAGCGGATGCCTTTGTGTCGGACCAGAGTACATGCAATGGCTACTATTATTGCAGTGAAAATTCCGATGGGAAAATGGTTATTCAGCACGGTGTCTGCAGCGACGGTCGCTTTTTCTCTGCCAATAATGGTGGCGCCTGTGTTCCAAGATCAAATGTCGAATGCGACTACAATCGGTGTGTTAACCTGGGTTATGCAACCATAGAGCTGGCCAACAAGGCGTATGATGGATGCACTGGGTTTGCCATTTGCCGAAATGGTACCAGTATTGGTGAGGGCTCATGTCCCAATAGCCAGTATTTCGATGAGGTGACTCAGCGCTGCACCACTCAAGTCATATCGTATACTGCCTGCGCCATATAAATCAATTCTAAGACACAAAAAGCTTCGCAAACAGTGATGGATGACGTCACGACCACAGCTTGGTGAGCTGTAAAGGAAATAACTTTTAGTATATACTATAAGTATATTTATATTAAAATATACTATATGTGTATATTATATGTATATATATATACTTATATATATGTAGATAGACGCTCAAATATCGATAATAATGAATGTAGAAACCTGAATATTAGTCTCAGCAGCGGCGTTATCATTTTACAAAAAATACCATTTTGTTTATCATTGAATTAGATTATTTTAAAGTGTGCTCAACAGTTCAATGGACAAAACACAATGCGTATAAATTTAAAAACTGTTATTTTGATCTCAAAGTTTTTAGATAGTCGTTTGATCGAGACATTTAAACAATCAAATATAATATATAATATTGTTTATTGTGGTGCCAGTTGTCAAATATATTATATGTTCGAGAATATGCACGAATATTTTCTCGACTTATGAATATTGCAATAATTAAAATTATAATTTATTAATTAAAATGTAAACATGTAAACAAAACTATCGCAATGAATAAGAAAAACTGTGAATTAAATTAACTCAGAGGATAATTTATATACGTCTTCGTGAAATTTTCTTTGGGATTCCTCATCTAATTGGGATTAGTAAAATGTTTCTATTGATGCTAGAACTAGGGATATCGGCCTAATGCTTATTATGAATTTAATCGGAGTCAAACTACAAACAACCAAGTTATAGAAAATTATATTGTGAAAATCCATATGATCTATAATCTATATGAACATGATATCAGAATAATACATATCATATCAGAAGCAAGAAGGTGATTCTCTTAAGCTTGTATTACTTGTTTAGTAGTTGTAGATAATTTACGCTTAAAATTGTTAAGACAAAGAGTTCGAAATATCTATAGGGTTTTGATAACAGTTCAGATTTATAACGGAGTGTGGGTTAGTTAGTCAGTTTTCTATGTTTTAGTTTGAAAACTTTTCGCTTGAATACAACTTGTTTTCCTGACGAATCTAGAACCCGTTTGAGATTAGAAACTTATTGAAAAACATTAAAAAAAAAATTATTATGGACAAAAATCTGTTATCGGATTCAAAAAAAAACAAATTCCCGAGAATTTAATATATACGAATACTATGTTTTGTACTCTGTACCTTATGCGTGATAATTAATACTGACGAACACTGATAATTTGCAGGTGCTTGTACTTACCCACTAGTAGTAGGTATCGTTGTTGCGATAAATGGCTAGGCAAGGCGTGGAGAGGCATGCTCGTTCGCACCATTAAAAAAAAAAAAAAAACAAACTGCCGAAATTTCAAGGTGGAATTGTGTTGGGGGAGCCCAGAATGTTATCGCTTTGCTCATCTGATGAACATTTCCATTAGCTGGTAAAAATAAAACGATTGCAATTTGAGGAAAAGGAAGAGTAACAAACTTTAAACAATTGAAAAAATTACAGTACAAAGTAGACTAGACTACTAGAGTATATTTAATCATTAAACAGACTATTATATCGAAGTTAGAGGAAGTATATATTAAAACTTGTCTTACATCTGTTATAGGAAGTATATATTAAAACTTATCTTTCTTCTGTACATAAATGAATTAAAAGAATGCGCAATGCTTTCGACTTCCACCATATTTTGGATTAATTTATTTAAATTCAAGACGTACTGATGCTAATACTCGTACACGCATAAATATAGAATATATGGTTTTATGTGGATCATCAGGCTGCGCAGGCGACATAGTTGTGATTGATGGGCGTGCAGCCCTGGCTGCGTTCATCGAAGTAGTAGTCGACGGGGCAACGGCCAGATCCGACGGTAACACCATTCGAGCAGCGGGCATAGCTCTGGCAATCACCAAGCACATTGACATAGGTTAAGGTAGTCTGGGAGCAACGGTCCAGCGTGCAGCGTACATTAAGACGATCACGGCAGGACAGCTTTTCCTCATCGAAGAACTTGCCCATGTCGCATTGCATGTGAGCGGGATGTGTATCATGCTTGCCATTGACGGGCTTGGAGCACACATAGTAATGGCTACAGGATTCATCATCTGCAAAGTATCCAACACGTGGCTGGCCTTGGAACAGACAGAAAGTATTCTCCGGCGGAGGCAGCTTGGCGGTGGCATAGCAAGTTGCAATGGTTGCGTTCACACAACGACCCAGAGCGACATCATATGCCATCTGAGGTGCACATTCACGCTCATGCAGCACTTCATTCGCGCAGATATAATACCTGTGGCAGTGCTCCTCATTGGCCAAGCGAGTGTTGTTGGCCAAGGAGCGGCAGGCCGGCGATGCTGTCTTTGATCCAGTCTTGGGGCACGTGTATTGGGTAGAGTAGACACAAGAGCGCGATTGAGGATTGAAGACGAGCTCATTGGGACAGCTGGCTTTGACCTCTCGACGATTTTTGCACAGTAGATAGCCCTGGCAATTGTTGCTGTTGGGGTCGGCCAAGAAAGTGCCATCTGTCTCATTGGCACAAATATTGGCAACGGGTTTGGGGGCTGAACCAGTATCAGTGTAGGGACAGTTGACAGTTGAGGCCATGGCGCAACGGCCCATATCCTTGTTGTAGTAAAGTCCTGAGGCACATGTGCCCTCCTCCAAGGCTGTATTATTAGTTGGACAGCGCACCCAATAGTTACAAGTGTTTGGACGCAGTAAACTGGTGTCCAATGGCACCAGATCGCACATCTCTGATACCGTCAGATATTCAAATTGCGCGATTTTATTACCAGCACTAGCCAAACTGGCCAAGGTAAGCACAAGCACGGGCAGGACTCCTCTAGCTGTAATTAAGGGCACTGTGACAATCAGCAATCTCTTGAGTTAACCATTTATACAATCGTTTACCTTGCTTCATTCTGTATTATGCGAATAATATCCTTGAATCCTTGTGATTGTTGATGGCGATTGTGATTGTGTTTGTTAGCACGCAACTCCGCAGCTAGACTGATGCGATGCCAGCGCGTGGTGCTTTCTTAAATATGCAAAGATTCATTGTTGCCGATTTGCTCTTGGAGGTAACAAAAACAAAAAAGAAAAAAACAATTTTGAAAATGCACAGACCCAAGGAAGACAATGTCGCTATCGACGATGTCGATGTCGGTGTCTCTACACATATATATCTCAATCAATGTGATAGCGATACCATTCGCATCAGATAGCATCGGCTGGCATGTAAATTACACGGCAATAACATCTCACATTTGGTAGCTTCTTCGATAGAGTCACAACCCCGTCGCTGATAGGGAAATTGAAAATGTCGAGGTGAGCGACATTTATTGACTTGAATGAACGCGCAATATCGTCGGTACGCATTTCCGAATTTCCAAAAAAACTGAATGACTACTCTCTGCCAAAATCAATTGAATGGTTTTTTGAGTATTTTGCGTCTAGAGCATGGCCTAAATAACAGCAACGCTCTTAATTAAAACAGGATAGAGAAATAATTTATTTGTGTTAATATAGGCCACTACTTATTGGTTTCTTTTAAATTAAACATTCGGTGGACTTTTGACTCTCTAAACAGCCCTAGTTGACACATTTCCGACGATAGTAGCATGACTCCATCAAAATGCTTTCAATCAACTTAGATTTTAGATACTGTCTTCGTTTCCTAAAATAAGTTAATGCGATTTTTGCTCGTTCAACTGATTTTATTTATATGTATTTTGACTTTAGCGAATATATGTATTATATGCATATATATCTGTATATATAAGACAATAGATTTAACCGATAATAATATGAAGATCGGCAATACTGGTTTTAAGATTTTTGAATTATATTTAAATCAAATTTATGAAGTTATTGCAGTAGTACAAATAGCATAGCTCGGTTCGACGGTCACACATTTGCCATTAATTTCATCATAGTATGGGAAGCCCGAAGGACATTGGCCAACGCTGCCGTTGGGGCAATAAATATACTGGTTGCAATTAGTACCGGCTACTGCCGCATATGTCAAATTTGTATTTCCGCAGCGATTGTAGGTGCAAGCCAAAGCTGCAGGTGAAACACACTGCTGACTTGTATT